>JAUZND010006189.1:0-10871 GCA_034780555.1 Coelogynopora nodosa | reverse complement strand
GGAGACACGTGATTTTGCTAAGCCTTATGATTGGTTCGTAAACCTTTCTCCGTCTTCGAAGATGCACACATTTTTTCATGCTGTATCGTTTCTATGTTACTTATATTTCTATGCCTACAACGTCATTGAAAGTTGGGTAACTATTTAATATGTTTTCCTGTAAAAGCTTTGATCTAGAGAGACTAGTTATTTATAGTTTTGTTAAGTAATTTTAGTACTTTTAGGTGGTTAGTTCTGGTGATAACGAGTAGTATAGAAATGGTCGATTCGGCATACCAGATGTCTTCTTAGTCAAATGTAAAAGGTCAAGCTGAGTCCGAATCCACCATTTCTATACTACTATAACGCTTATAACCCCGATACTAATAAGATCCGTTATTTTATTATAGTTTATAAAATGTCCTGTCTTACTTAGTCTATTCTGTTTTTAATGTTGTATTATTGTAAAATTACTAAATCTATATTTTACTTCAGTTCTGGTTGACGCTGGAGAAGAAAATGTGCAAACAGATAGGCAGTAAGTTGACACTTTTCTTTTTTAATATATATTTTAAAATATGTTTTCCCATCCATCTATTGTAGGTAAATTGAATGTGTTTATGTACCATTTCTATAGTGTAATAGCGTTACAATGTATTTCAACTTTTCTGCTTACATTGTTATGTGCAATAGGATGTATATTCCCACAGTATTACATTGTGAATGTCTCACATTCGTGACTAAAAATACGATATGGATATGATCGAAATATTCAAATTCAGACTTGTTGTGGTTTGCTAGAAAATAAGTGATTAGAGTATACATCTATGTCTATATTGCACATATTTATCGAAATTAATTATAGATATAATAATATATTTCCATCTTCTACAATTTCTGGATTTTAATTGATCTAGTATTATTCCTGTAAATGAAAACATTGCATGATTACACAGTCCTCCAGTCATGCAATACCACTGCTTTTATTATAAAAGGGACATGTAAATAAAGTAAATAAATTGATTTAATATCTGGGCAAATTGCGACCCGGATTACATTCGCCTAATTGCCGCATTCTTTTGCCTCGTTTGCTTATCATTTACGGCAAAAGTTTTCTTGCTTATACTCTGAGAGAAAGATTAACTTCTGGTGTTCTTAAGTTTTTAAATTGATGCGCTTTGGTTGTCGAAAAACCGATACTCCCCCCCCCCCCCCCCTCCGAGCAGCTGTTCTGCTTTATTCCTGCCTGCCTGGATGCGGAATGTTATTTAGTTTGTTAGTTAGCGGAGCCGGCAAGTTGATCCAGAAGATACACCACGTGGTTATATGTTGAATTTGAAAACATAAGATTTGGAGAAATGGGCTCTAAAAGTTTTTAGATAAAATCACCATATTTCTCGACTATGTCTGTCTGTCTTAATGACTATGAGCGATGTAAGCGAACTAAATGTATTAATTTTCGCCCTTTTTTTAAGAAAAAGCTTCTGCTGCTAGGGTACCTCTTTTTACCTCTTAACAATGAAGGTATTTCATACTAAAACACCCTGTATTAAATTTAAATAATCTCAATTTGTTGTGCTGACAGTTTCAAACTCTGACCAATTTTAGAACTTTTCCATGGTGTGTATGTACATTACCAGATTTCAGATTCGAACTGCGGACCTTCTATTTGAGGCACACTTACTTCCATCAGAGCCAATAGTTTGTTTAATATCCACTGGAATACATAACCAGTTTAGAAAGACGGAACTTCTGGTGGTTTGAGGTACACATTCAGAGCTATATACACCAGCTTTAATAGGGTCTTGATAGGTTAATACTGTCTTTGTGCCTCTGAATCGTCATTGGGCATTTTTAGGGCTTCTCTATTGACCTGCTATATAAGTCGGTTGTAGTCATGGGCAACATGGTTTCAGTTTCGGTTTAGTATTGTAGTTCAGTATTTTGGCATTTGATTGAGAGTGCGCTATTTAACTTTCTATTTTCTATCCATACTTGTCTTGCTTGTATCAGACCAAAATTGTGAGAGATAATATAATATGACATGAAAAAACACACTTTAATACACGTTTTATAGATACAATAATTATAAAATCACTTTTCTGTGTGACTGTTAAGCTGGCCACGCTACTGGTCTGGTTTGGCAGGATTTATGGAAGTAAAGATTAACCTTTGTTCCTGGGTGCAACCATTACGTGCTAGATATTAGTAATGGTAATATTTCTGTGAGGATTATCGCGACGCATATTGTCCAGTTTTATTGTACAAGCGTGTACTGTAGTGTACTTTAGCTAGTTAATATGGGATGTTAATGTAGTGGCCCGTGCGGATAGCGTGATATTGCGTCATTTTAGATAAACTACAATATTCTGATCAACAGGCTGATGTTGATATTTTTAAAATTTAATTTCTAAATATGTGATGATTAATTGTAATATGAGTATACCATACATGAGTACATGCTACCAAAATATTAAGCTGTACTTTATGTCTATGACCTTGAATCTAACGCTGGTAATACAGAGACTAAGATTGAAAATATCAATTATATCATTCTATCCTCTGTGTTAATTAGTGACCTACTTAATTTGGGCCGCTTTAACTCACTGATTTTGTCAAGGTCATTCAAAACGTTCGAGGTCATTGATCTGGCGTCGACGCTGTAGTAAGATTTGTTTAGTTACTTTTTTGTTTGTTTTACTTCATTTGTTTGAAAAATATATGTTGCTAATTTGGTCGACTTTTACAATATTCTATACCTACTCTACACGTAATAATACAATTATTTGTGCATGTTGCCATGGTGAATACATGCCAATTCTATGCTGAAACAATGTTATACATTGGAATATATAGCCCCATGTAGTGGTATATAATTGTGTGATATAAAACTTACTTTGAAATAATCTTCGGTATTTTGATTGTTCCATAATAATTTATTGATTTATAATTAATACGTCTCATACAAACACTATCTATAATAATATTGTGTAAAGTGTTTTGAATTCACTTTGATTCATTTACTTGATTAATACACAACATATATTTTATATCCTGATTGTAGGATGGGGAAGTGCTGCTGGAAAATGGTTTTCTGTTTTAAATAATTGCGATTTAGAAATCATAATTTTTAGTGCAGTTTCTGATTATATTTTTGCCATATTGTGTCTTCCATTTGTACAGAATTTTTTTTAATGATGCTACCAACACGTATTTATACAGATATTGAATGATTGAGAATTCTTACAAACGAATTCTTTCAGTGTGTTATATAGATCAATTTCCCAAAGAAACACGCAAAAATAGTATCCCAATTCATAATTGTAAAAGTTATTTTTTGGATTAGTTTTTTTAAATATTCATTCTCATCACTATAAGATAGGAATGTAGTTAGTCGAATAGAAAAAAACGTTACTTTATTTTTCCCTGAAAAGTGAAAGTCTACACAGAAATGTTGAGTTTGTTGTCTTCTTCCAGTGTTATAATAATATAGGGTTGCTGAGGTTGGTTCTACCTGCGCTCTCTGCCGTGCCCATGTGCCATGTGCCACGAAGCTCCTCATTAATACGGCTAATTACTAATTAGTTAGAATGTTTCCCTGAGGAAATGGAAATGTAAATTAAGACATCAGCTGCTCGTATATTTAGCGGGGGTTTTTTCTTTTCACAAACAAAACAAATATATTATGGTATGCTTTAAATTTTCACAAAGTTGAATTGGTTGCAGCTGCTGTGTTCGACAATATTACTCTAATAATGTTTATTATGTATTTAATAAAACTGCATGTTTGTGGATCAAGCAGAATTATACCAGACATTATTTGTTTTATATATTTTATTGAATTTTTAAAAATATACACTCAGCTAAAATTGATTAATTTGATTGGATTAAACGTCTTACTCTATATTATATTTGAAAGATTATTACACCAATGGAGTTTATATAATTGCACAAGACACAAGTAGGTAATATAACTGGGCATGAATAACAATCCAAAATTAGAATAAACCGAACTATAAAAACAGATAAAAATAATAATCCAAAGTATACTAAATTAGAACAAGCCAATTAATATAATAAAATAATCCAAAGTATACTAAATTAGAATAAACATAACAATCCAAAGAAAACTTGGAGACACACGCAGTATGTTTAATCAAAATAGAGTTTGTACATAATGTAATCAACAGGGTTCACTTCCAGTCTTATTGCCTCTAATGATATCGGTCGTTTTTTACAGTTGAAAAAATAAGGACTAAATTTATGCTAATCATGAGCGCGGGTCAATCAGGCAGTATATCAACGCACTCAACGTTGCAGCAAAGTTTACAATATATTATCTCATTAATAAAGTTTTTGTTTAAAACTTACTAATACCTTTTATGATTTTTTAATTTAAAAAAATTAAAATCTATTGATTTTAGGGAAACGTAGCCCCTCTTATTTTCCAAAAAACAGTGTTTTATCCGGACTGTGTGACTTACATTATAGTATATTTCCAGAGTAGTAAAGTGATACGTAGAGTTTTTATTGTGACATCTTTGCTGCACTCCTACAAGAGCAGCCAAGCTAACTAGCATTATATCTAATCTTCATATTCATGTCACAACTCTCCGTGTCAGCAAAGACACCCTGGCGGTTCGACTTCCAGGTCAAGTTCTACCCGCCGGACCCCGGGGTACTGCGGGAGGAGCTCACCCGCTACTACCTCTGTCTCCAGGTGCGCCAGGACCTCGTCTGCGGCAAGTGAGTTGTTCCCCATCCAACCAACCCTTCTGCACTCAACTAGGCGGTCATTAGGTCATAAATCATTGTCATAATTAATCAATAATATATTGATTGCTGTTTCTACAGTAATGTTTTTAAATTGAGCTGCCAAATGGAATAATAATTGTTATTCTTCTCGCGTGATGAAGAATTTAAATGTATAAGTGGAATCCGAATAATTAATTAGTTAGTAAATCTTATTTTTGCCACGATACATACTATTGTGTAAGTCTCTCCCCCCCTACATCCCCGCATCATCCCCCCTCTCCGTGTACAGACTCCCCTGCGGCTTCACCTCCTTCGTGCTGCTGGGCGCCTACATAGTCCAGTCGGAGGTGGGTGACTTTGAGCCGGTGGAGCACATGGGCTGCGAGTACATCCGGGACATGCCCTTCGCGCCCCACCGACTGCAGACGCCTGAGATGCTGCTCCGTATTGTGGAGCTGCACAAACAGTTGAAGTGAGCTGTGCTGTTGTTGGTTGTTGTTGTCGTGGTCGAGGGATCAGTGTACCTACACCTTGTGTGTGGAATACACGCCCAGATAGGAGGCACGATGATTGAAACTAGTTCTGTAGTAAAACCAGAACATAATTTCCTGTTCAAAATTTGAAATCTATGACTAACAATTACAAATTTTGGAAGACTTTAATATTAAGGACCATGATTTTGACCAACAAGTATATTAGAAAGTGGAGCTGAGATTGGCGTAAAGACACAGGTTATTATCACATAAGTAAATTTAATACCTTTGATCCCAATAGCCTTTTAACACTGGAAGAGGACAACTTGCGCCGCTTTTGCTAATTGTAAGGCTGAATTATCCTTTCTATTTAATAAATATATGTATTATTAACGGCGTGACGTCATCAAAATGCTCTTTTCTTTTTCCTTTTTCGTGAAATTGTATCATTTAACGTGCCCTTCAATCTTTACTCTAAATGTAGAAGTTGAAATGGATCGAACATAACACTGTGTTGTGTCAGTGAATCCTTCATTGCTTTACTACTTCTTACACAGAAACATATTTAATTTTTGATCTACATACGTATAGTATATAGTATACTTTTGAAATTATAAATATTATTATATTTTATTGCTGGTTTTCCACTTTTTAAAATTATTTGTTTCAATATATTGTCACTTATTCAGTCTGCAGGTGTGTATAAGAAAGTCTATATTATTTTAGGCATTGTTTAAAGTATTGGTATCGATTTTAAATCAACTTTTTAAGTTGAATTATATTATCTACATCAATCTCTGGCACCCTGTGTTTTGCCATCTATTTTACCGGTTGCCTTTTTCTCTTCCTCTCTCTCTCTCTATCTCACTCATCTATATCGTCTGAAAGCGATATATTAATTTTTCAATAGAAACAGTGTGATCCAGGTGCTGACAGCACGATGTGTCCGATTGATCAGATAATATCATCTGCTTTATCAGTTTATTCCATTTATTCCGCTTTTTCGTTTGCACACTGGCCTAACCTGCCAGTTGTGTAATTATAGGAAATTCAACGCACAGATGTCCTTCTAAAAGTTTATAATTCTCTCCCTCCCTCTCCCTCTCTCTCTCTATCTCTCTCATTTCCTCAGAATTCTTCATTGAGTACCCTCTTGTCATCCTGAAGTTTCTCCTCGATTTATTATGTTATTATATATATTCCTTCCGTCTTCTTCTTCACTATTGAGAGTGTCAGTTTGAATCTTGGCCGGACGAAGTGATCCGAAGTACACTGAGGAAAGAGAGCTGTAAATATAGATGTATACACACACACAAACGCACCTAATATGTATATTATAATAATATTATACTCAGCTGCTCCCGTGTCTGGTTTGTCTCAACTGCAGTCAGCTTTTGCTTTTTAGTGTTTTTATATTATTATTATAACAATATAATTGGCGAGAAGGATCAGAAATTTCAAATTCGTTTATACCGTTCTCTAATGAGATAAGTAATATTAGTTAAGTCTTCAATGCCTTTTGCACGAAGAGCGTGTTTACTGCACTGTAACCATGGCATTTTACGACCTCTTATCTAACGGGCGTGGGTAGGTAATTCTGTTAAACGAGAAAGAGACACCATAACTAACATGATTAAAGAATTCGGATAGTTCGGTATCTGGAATCGCTCAGATGTCGGACCAGTTTAGGACAAGATTCGCCGTTATATAGTCGACAATTTAAATTAATATCACCTCGTGCCTTCATAATTAATATAAGGTTCTCTGATGGATGATGGATCAACATCTCGCATGTTACTCATACACAAAAAGATTCACCTGTCTCAAAAAACTATTTTTTCTTCCGTTTTATTTAGTGCTTTACACAGAGAATTATTGTTACAAATAATAAGTTATTCAGAAAATCAATGTTCGTTTTAAACAATAATATTCAACAATACCACCAGCCAAAGAATAATCAATAAAATGTAGGAATAAGAATCATGGCGATTTAGTCCTTCTAGTCCTAATTTTGGTACACGCTATTTGATTTATCTTTCATCACCGGTAAACTCATTTATTGTTTTATCTCTGTAATTGATTATAATAATTTCCAGATATGTATTGATTTTCTGAATATTTAAAAAAAACGTGTAACCATATTATTGCTCTTGATAAAGTTATAAATATAACGAAAAGGTTTGAGAAAAATTCCACTTATCATCTGACCTGCATCTCTTTCCTCTAGTAACCAAGGCAAGGCACTTATGTAACACCGTCGCATAACTCTCTTTTCATTCCCTCTTCCAGAGGTCAAAATCCCGAGGAGGCGGACTGCAACTTTCTTGAAAATGCGAAAAAGTTGTCGATGTACGGAGTCGACCTCCACAAGACCAAGGTGAGCGCGCTGGCTTAGGCTCCTCGACTGTTCCTTGTTTTGTTTTCTGGTTCTTCCGGGTTCTGACCGGGTGGTAGTGGAGTTGTGGTACAGTGACGGGGTCGAATCCAGGTCCCCCGGTCCGTCCCTGATGGTAAACAACTCAATATCGACCCGCGAAGGCCTATGCCCACCAGATGCGACGCGACGTGACGACTCATATTTTGATTTTTGATGTTTCTACGTAAATTATAATCCGTATTGCATTGAAATATGTATTTCGTAGCCAGGCGCAGAACTAGATAAGTAGCTTCAGTTTCGTCGCGTAGCATTTGGTGGGTATATCCCTTAAGCGTTTATTTTCGTGCTCCTAGATGGCGTTGGAGACCGTGAAACTTTAGATCGCCATAGCTGTTTAAGGCTATTATGAGTGTAGACACGTACGATACTATACCTAAGTATTTGGTTATTGAAAAGTCAAATCAAGTTTATATTATTTATATCGATACCTGTGTGATAACTGTGACCTTCGAATTAGAGGTGTTTCAAAACCTACCAGCATGATTAAAAACGGACTAATATAATATGAATGTAATAATAGACAGCCTAGACCACTGTTCCGGTGGAGACTTTAAAACTGATAGATATAATATCTTACGTCTTTATGTTACTATAGTAGTCCAGGAGCGGATCCAGAATTTCATTTTAAGGGGGACGGGGGACGTAAGAAGCGAAAAGGCGGTTGGAGTCTTGTAAGAAAGCCGGGTATGCCCACTGCTTAAGTCTACACGATTGTATCGCGGGATACGCGTAGCGCACAGTATAATTGTTAAAAGCATTATTATGTTACGTTGTCATTGTTTCTTAACACGTCTGTTTCTATATCCCTAAGTTAAGATTATAATTTATTAAATGTGTCACGAGAAGAATTGAGAAAAGGAAACAACTAATGCATTAGTTACATAAGAACAAGAAGAAGTGTCCGTCCATCGATATAGGTGGTACCGTCTGTCCCTCTCTCCACAACACACCGTATAACCAGGTATAGTAGACTAAGTCGAGGTGTCGTCGTTATCTGGTTAAATATATTTCAAATCGCCCGCTCGCCTCTTTAAGGCTGTTTTGAGATGCGGATGAAATTGCTGACCTTTTCTGGTAGCAGCACCCCTTCGGTAAAGTGTGTTTTTCCACAACACTGGAGGGGGGTTTGGGAAGTCATAGAAGGACGGATAGTGGGAGGAAATGGGTGTTTTTTTGCCTTATTCAAACCATGAGAGGACGACAGGTATGGGGACTTGACTTGTTGATGTCAATGCAGCTGTCTTGTTTTTTTCTTTCTTCTTCTGTTTTTCCCATTTATTTATGAAAGCAAATTTTAATATATTTCAGACTGAATTTTAAAACAAGTAATCGATTTTTCGTCCGTATTTTTCTCCGTCTCTCTCTCTCTCTCTCTCTCTAACGTTGCAAAAACTTTGCCTCTTGTTTGGGGAAATATTTGGGTTAATATCAATACGTCTCATTGTCTGGATAAGTTTATAGCATAAGGTAAGTTGCGTTGTATTGTTTTTTACGATATGTATTGTTTTTTACGATATGAATTGTTTTTCTAAGTTAATTTAATAAAAGGTCAACATACTGTTCTAAATGAATCAATTTAAAGTAAACAGCTCGTTTTTATTGATTTAATTGTATGTTTTTATTCTAATGAATGTAATATATTATAATAATATATAAATAACTTTTTCTGTGATATTTTGTATGCTTTGATGCACTTGATTCACTTATATGAAAAACAGGTTATAGCTTTGTAAGCCGTTCCTTGCACATTATATCTGGGAGGAAATGAATACCCTTTTTTATACAGAGGAAACGAATTGTCGCAGGTTAATAACATATTGGAAATATCATATTTCCTGTATTAAATTGAAAATTATTTTTTGTATTTTCATGCTCGAAAAACTGTTGTTGGTTTTATTATATGATTCAAATAATTTTAATATTTTAGAGAAATTGTCTATCTTATATATATTTCCTTTAAACTAGAAAAGAATGGATCCCTATATTGTTAGTTGCAAATTACTTTTATCCTAGATCCTAGTATTCGGTCACTTTTATGTTGAGCTCTTTTACCTCTTTACAATGCCACTGGGTATCCTCTTACGACCTCTATCTATATTAGATCCTTCTGTTTTCCCAATTGGACAAAAATTTTGTTGTCGGCGTTAAAACACTCAAATAATTAAAATTAATAATGCTCAAATAATATATCGTGTGCCACTTCACTTTTCCTGTATATTTGCAAACTCTAGACAACTGCTCCAGATTTAGCGTCACTGTTATCTTAATATGTTGCTCCGGAATAAAGATTTAGATTTTAATTATTGTCACACACAGTCTGTATTCCACTGAATAAGTTCTTGTAAGTTCTTCCACTATTCCAGTGAGTTCTTGCGCAGAATTGATGGAAATTGTTGCAAGAAAATGTAGGCCTAGTATGTCACTGCAGTTTTGTTCGATGAAAATTAGTTAAGCAGAGGCGTACTATACTAGATCAATAAACATTGAAACATGTCCATCTTGCAGAGAACAGGTTGTCGTTTGCTAAATTTAAAATGGACATTTTACTGTTTTTTTAAAATTTTATTATGGCATTACATTGAATGTACCACCTGACCATAGAAAAACCCGGAAAGCTGCACATTCTTTTAAAGTTTAAACGTTAGAAATTGAAGTTTCACTTTGTTTACAAATGATCAAATTGGGAACTTTGTCAATGAAGAACTTTGAGTACTTTGTCATAAAGGAAGTATGATATACCTGGAGCTACTCAAAAGAATATGTTATAAGATGGTCTACTTTATTGGCATGGCTTCATAGAATAATTTAAGTTTAGTTGTAATTTCTTGTTGTATTTTCCATCCTTATGTATTTTTGCAGCTGTTTTTGTTTCATGTGCAGGTTGCTATGCTATACTCTCTTTTTCCAGACGGAAATTATAATATAGTGTACTCTGCCCCCCCCCCCATTTGTTTTAACCATATTATAAAAATAACAATACACAGTGTGCTGTTGTTTGTAATCGTCAACGTACTCTCTGATTCATGGGTTCGTGGGTTGGTCCTGTATTATTCGTGGTGATGGTGACTCACTCAGTCATGAAAGCGTTGATGTTGTCATACATTATTGATTGACAGTGGGTGGGAGGGGGGGTCGGTTGATTAACTGAACCTACCCCTCCGAGATGTGAGAGTAGTGAGAAGTTTGTGGAAGGATGAAGATTCAAAAGGATTCATTTATTATAATAT
>JAUZND010006188.1:0-10871 GCA_034780555.1 Coelogynopora nodosa | reverse complement strand
AAAAAGGGTTTGTGAAATATACAATGTTATGTAGGCAGATGGACAATTGCACATTCAAATGGAAAATCCTATTCAATTGTTCATTTCATGACAGACTAGGAGCTACGCACTCTATTATTCACAATATAAAAAATGCATATTTTGAAGCTTCTATTTCGTGTATTTTAAAGCTTCTATTTCGCATGTGACCCTCTCATTTTGTGCTTTCGCATCAATAAGTCTCCAATTCACATAATATGCAAATTTGCGTGTCACTAGGATCACTGCAAGTATAAAAACCGAGGAGGGTAAAAAATAGAATAATAATAACACAATTTTTCTGGCACTCAAAAAATATTTAAAATTATATTTATTTAGTTAAATAAAAGTATTTTAGTCACTGAGTGAAAAAATCAGGATCATACTTTAAATAGTTTAATAAAAAACTTTATTTTTTTGTAAAAATATTGGTGTAACCTCCCATGTATGAAGGGTTAAAAACCACACTATGTACACAATCAAATAAAATAATCAAAAACAAATCAACAAAAATTAATTTTTCAGTGAGTTTTTGAACTTTGTATGGACCACCATCTGCTTATTAAAATTCCTTTTTAAAACATTTTTCAAAAAGGCAATAAGACACACTACACAGATTCTTTCTTTGATTCAATTTATTCTTTATCTTTTAAAAGAAGCTCTAATTTTCCTTATAATTTTCTTTATTTATTTTTCTTCATAAAATTAATGTAATTTCAACAAAAACTAATCCATATTAAGTACATTTACAGGGCTCAAAATTACCAAGGAAAAAATTACTGGCAACTTTCAATCTCCATGAACCATATGGCTATGCAGGAGCATAATTACAAAATCTGTCTAATTTTTTTAAAAATTAGAAATATTTAAAAAATTTATTGACATTAGATTAGTAATGACAATAAAATTTCTTAAATATTTATAATTTTTATATTTATACTTTTATTATAATTAGAAAATAGAAACCATAATAAAAATACCTGAAAATGGAATTTTTATATATTGTTATGAAAATTATCTAAATTTATCGACATCTCAAAATGGGCCCCCCAACATCTATTTTTTATAGGCTCTATTTCAGTATTTGCTTATTTCAAAAACTGAAAATGTATATCTAAAATTACTGGCCGGCTGGTATGTACAGGTGAATTTCGAACCCTGCATTTATAGGAGTATGCATAAGAAAAAATCGGGTTATTGCTGGCTCAGAATTTGGGGGGAGGGTTTACAAATTAAAATTGCATGAAAATTCGGGTTTCACCCAAATTCAGGTGTATTAAGCGACACTGCAAAAGCTGACATTTTGAATGATGACATCATCAAGGAAGCAATTGACCTTTTTAAAAAACTTCATTTTTGAAATTCTAGTATAAATGTCTATGGACATGGTTCTATTTATTTTCAATTTTTTTCTATGTTCACTTCCATGACCGCACCATGCTGGCATGACATGAGCCATCTAGCAGAAATTCATATCTTCAAATTGTTCTAATAAATTACCTCTATCTTACTTATTATGAAATATAGTTATACAATATATATATTTAAAAAGTAATTGAAAATGATATAAACGCTAAATTAATACTAATCAAGGACAAGATTATATTATAATATATATTGGGTTCTACTAAAAATGTTTTGTCTTAATTCTACTAACATAATTAACTATAATACTTACGATACAATTAAATTGAATCCATTCAATCACTTTAGGGAAGTAGTATTCTTTAAGGAGTTCTTATTTTGCAAAGAAGTAACAATTAAAAATATATAATAAACCATTATCGAACGCAACCGAAATTGTTTTTTAAATAATTAAAAATCGTAGGTTTTTAATATATTATAACAAAAGCATATTTAGTGAAAGCTTACAATTAGCGTTTTTGAAAAGTACAATCAGCTCCAATTGAATTCCATGGTCGCTTTTCAAGAATTAATCGTTCGAAAAGTTGGAATCGGCAAAATCATGAAATCAAATTAAAAAGAGGGGGTGGACAATTATTTTCTACTACAATAGTTGAACTTGCTTTTAAGGGAGCCTCGTTATTACTAACTGAGACTGTGATAATTAAATGTGTTCATAAACATGTTTAATCACACCTCCCATTATTTCATAAGTTTTATATATAAGTGTTATATATACATATATCTTAATCATTGTTGTGTATCTAATGAATGAACAATATTATATTTATTTATAAAATTATTGTTTCTATTATAAATAGCACTTGGTAAATTAGTAGAGCACAGCTGTTTATTGCGTAAGCAGAACAGTACTATATAAAGATAATAGATTTTATCAAACGCAGAGTTTTTCAATAAATTTTAAATATTGTTTGTACACAGTACAAAAAGTCTAAAGTCAGTCAGTCATAATCAAGAGTCAGAAAAAATAAAAGCTGACATATCGAAAAAATACTACATATAGGCTATATGACTTGAAATTAGATCCATGTAATGACCACCGTCTTCTTTTGATTCCCATGACTATTATTTTAACTATACGAAAAACAATAACCATAATTGAAGGCGGTAGAAAAGGTTGAAATTAATATTATGCGGTATCTTATTGAAAGTGTTCCATTAGACAGAGATATATTGATATTAATTTATTATTTTCTTATTTGTCTAATACTTCTGACGCGGCTAATGTAAGAATAAAATATAGCTCAGAATTTGCTATTATTCATTTAAGAGAAGAGCGCATTTTTGGAAACGTCACTGTCCATTGATTTATTTTACTAAAACAGCAATATTTCAAATTGTGTATAAATAATATGTAAACTGCGTTCGGATGCACAAATAGTTAATTCTATAATACACACATCTTAATCATATCATTTAAAAATAGATCCATCCGTCTCAGCTTCAACTTACAATGAAAATGCTATAGATTATCAAAATATTTAGCTGACGAGGTATAGCTACTCAAAATAATTAATAGCGATGTATTGGGAATAACATAGCTTGAGGGTTATTATTTTTTTAAATATTCAATGGCTATGGAATTTATCTACTAGGGATCTATTGGTAGTATAGAAATTAATACACGATAAGCCAATAAATCTGGAAAGGAGAAATCGCATTCCGGGCTATAATAAAGGACACAGATTGTTGAGCATTATTATTCACCGCAAGTTTCTTCTTATTTGGATTAAAGTAAAATATTTCATTTAAAGCACAAATAAAAAAGGCTACAAGAAGCAAGTTATTTGAAAAATCAATACAGATTGCACATAGCGCACTTTGGATATGCAATTTTGCAAAAACTGAAATAATTTGCGGAATACGTTAAGAAGGAACATTAACGTTTATTAAAAATCTATGATTTACACATCGATATCAATTAATAATAATACTTATATCTGTTATATTACCGGATTTCAAAGAAAAACCTAGTTCCCATTTTCCTAATTTATTACCCGAACAATCAAATTAAAAAAGATGAAGTTAATAAATAAAGTAATGTAATGAATGGTCTGCATAATAACTAGGCAACATGCGATTTGCAGAGAAACTGCCCTATCATCATTTATCATTATAAATTATTTATGTACACAAGTAAAATACTACCTTCAAAAATGGTGCTGGTGTCAACAATCATTGATTTATAGCAGAATAGTAGGCCTATAACTTTAGATTCAATGACCATTAGAGAGAGAGAGAAGGAGTTAAGTTAGTAAACACCAAGACACATACATGGTTCATAATACGTAATATAATCCGGTCAAAAACTGTACACCTAAGTGAAGAGAGATGCGAGAGTGAATACAATCGATATGATAAATCAATATTAATATGAAAGCAATTCAGAGCAAGTAAACATTTAACAAAAACAACATAATCAACAAAGTGTTATAAAGGTGTCTGACTGACTCATCACTGATTCTTTGTAGGAAATATGTTCTCAACTTTACAAACTACAACCCACTGAAATAAACCCAAACTCCCAAAAGTAAATTAAAAAACGTACTAAAAGATTGTATGTATGTATTATAAGTGACTCTCCACAATCGAACACATGTGAGAGAGCGCGACTAGAACTTGGAGCGAACCATGGCCAGGGGAATCAATACTTGCTCGGACACTCAGTTATTAGCAAATCGTAGATATGTAACCTTATTTCTAGAGTTTTAATAGATAGTCTGTCACATACATAAAGTAGTTGCTTTATACTAAGCAGTATACATTATAAAAAACACTTGTCATATGTAACTAAGTGATGAATCACTATTAATATATTTTATCTACGATTTCAACTGGTCGGTGTGCACTGGTTGGTTGCTAGGGGAGGGAGGGGGGCAGAGATGGACGACCTACCAATCGCCATAACAACTAGCGTATGTGAAAGAAGAGAGAGTAGCAGACAGAAGAGGAGAGAGAGCCACTTCAGTGTGTTGTTAGTTGCAACTCAGTTGTATTGACGTCATCAAGAGAGGATCCTATGCCGGGAGTCGAACAGCTTTGCCTTTCAGAACTGGAATGTAAATATCATACAATCAATCAAACTAATAGATAAATCAATAAGGAATTCTCTGTAAATATAACTACGCTACCATAAAGACCAACATTAAATATAACATCATTTAAAATGAAGTCCATTTCCTCATAATATTTCTCTCACATATCTTGAATGCTGAATTACAAAATGGAAAACAATTATTCATAAACACCTCAATTTATTTTCATAAATTATTTTTTAATTCACGACCATCAAATCCATATTATGCTCATGCTCTTCAAAATGATAACAATAGCATTAAACTAGGAATGCTTTTAATTAAAGTGCAATAAAGACAATGCTAACAGCAAAATATTACTGACAAGTAATGTTTGACGTAAAGTAAGTAAAATTAAAACAGCTATAATTGCAACAATAAAACGATAGAATATCGTTATAAGTATACTAAAAATTCGCGCAATTAAAATTAACAAATTTGTTTTAGAAAAAGATGATAAAATCAATGAAGAACACCAAAAATTCTGCACTTCTACAGAGAACAAAGCCGACAAGGGGTCGTCACCTTTAGTGAGATAGAGGTAGAAGAAGTCGCAGTAAAGCACCGTCTGCACACATCCAGCAACCACAGCGATCAGGTCAAAGCTGTTCTCCAGGTAGTAACGGTAGACCCAGTTGAGGATGTAGAGAGCCCGATAGGAGCCCAGTGCGAAGAGGTAGTGAGAGGTGATGGTCTCGGCTTCCCCGGTCTTGCTGATGAGGAAGAGTTGTGGCAGGATGGCCACTGATTCCAGGTAGATGGAGAAGGTCCACATGATCTGAGTCAACGGTGTAGTGCAGTGAGGAGGGTGATGGTGAGGAGGGAGGAGAAAGGAGGAATGCCACCAATGCAACGAAAGTCCGAACTACATTTGCATAAGCAATTACAGGACAGAAATTTTTAAAATTATAGTGATGTTAAATTGGCCACTGGCTTAGATTCATTGTATTAAACAATCAATGCAATGAAAAGAAAATGACCCTAAATGAATTGTCATTTCAAAAGTCGGACACTGTTGGGCCTAATACTTGATTGTCAAAATATGTCCCCTTAGAAGTTTGGGTTTTGATGCGAAATCTTTAAACGATTGATATTCAACATCATGGATTTTTTAAAAACAATATTCATGCATAGGCATAACTACTAAATCATTGCTGTCATAATAACATTTCTCCAACAAATAGCTCCGCGGTTTCTAATAGACTACATTAAAAAAAAATTATTTTGACATTTCTCCAAGCTGCCGATTCAACATGTGTGCAGATTGGAGCAGATAGATAGAACCACCTCTTTTTTGATAATGCGAAACATCAATTGTAGAAGCCAATTTAAAACCAATAACTAAATCGAACAAATTATTTCGCTGAACAAAGTCAGTTGTTGCAGCCGTTAAAGTAAGGGTGATAAAAATGGGTTAAGGAGTATCCTTGGTGATAAGTATTTCATCATAATTTTAATTACTAATCACATTATATTAATTGGCTGAACGTATATACTATAAAAATATGATTAACGAAGGAAATTTTCATCAAAAAAAGGATACACACAAACTATTTAAAAGATATATTGAGTCATGTATTACATAATCAAATTCTGCAGTAAATTCTACAAAACTAGATGGAATCAAGAGTTATACAGGTTCCGAAAATTTGAGATAAATCGCATTGTAGATTTTCAATAATAAATGATCAGATAATGATGGATAAATCTGACCCTCCCATAGAGTTAAGAAATTGACGCCAACTTACCTCAAGAAAGGAAAATTCATGATTCATAATGATAGCAAGAACAGCACAAGGCCCTAGCAAGAACTCAATTCTGAAGGTGTCATGATTGCTGTCATAGGTTGCCTTGAATTTGAAGTAGATAAGGAAAATAGTGGCACACGAGGACACAATGAAGAACACTTTCATGGCAGTATTGTAGACGGATATGAAGCTGGTGACGAGGTCCAGGTAGCGGGTGATGAAAACAACACCGAACAGTATCTGAGTCTTTCCAGATAGACCTGAAATAAACGAGATTAGAGAATATGAAGGACAAGAGAGTATAGCTAGTCTCTTGATTGGAATACCCTAATTTTGTAATTAATACTAAACAAAGTTTATATATGCAAGAAATAGATCACATTAATTCAGTATTTTGTATATGTTGTAAACTTGATTGTGCTAGCAGTGATTGATCCTAACTGTATTTTGTATATGTTTTTAAGTAGCAATTAAGATAAATTAAGAATCTATTATTAATGTTTAAGTTATCATGATGCAATGGTAAAAAATAATTGAACTGTACATGATAATGTATTGGCCTTAAAAAATAAGCTAAAACCCAAAAAAGTAACAGTATTATGCAAAAGTCTGATGACTAATTCATTTTATGCTCTTTGATAGTCCATGATCTTACAATTCTACATCTTAAATAAGTTTGAAAAAATGAATCAAAACTTTTATACATTTTTATTCCCTTTCTTAAGGAAGTGTCCTTTATTCAAGTAATAGCCTACTGTTTTTTAACCACTTTTAATTGTGGTTTATAATTATTTATTTAGTTATTTTTCAGTGTTTGAAAACAGATTATGAAATATTTGGTAACTTTTGGATGACAGACACACTAAAACTATTTCAGCTGTTGGCCAACAGACAATATATTGTAATCAACACAGTGTCAGTCACTTCAGCAAAGCAACTTAGTTTTTTAGTATACAATAAGTAATTTTCATCTGAGAATAAACGGATTTGAGTCCTATGTGCCAGAGCTTTTTGGGCATTGTCACCAGAAAGTTGACACCAAAACGTCACACACCCAAATCCTTCTTTAAAAGCTGTACTATGTGATTTAACCAATAGGGTCTTTCCCTTTCCTCGAAGAACAATCAGGGTCAGGGCTAATAAAACAACTAAGAGTACCTCAGAGATAATATTGTGTACCATAGTAAACAGTAGACGAATATATGAGATATTAGTTTTAATGGTCCTATGCAAAACATTTATCAATTCAAAACGCGAAATTGCAGAACAAAGTGTGGCACATGTAATTTCGCAGATCCCTTACAATGTTTTTACAATGTTTTACAACAATTTTTGTTGTTGAGAACATTGAGAATTTTGGATCATTTTCGAAAAGCACCTGAAGGTCATATGCCAATAAATATATATATGAAATTGTGGCAAATTAATTGGTTGGTGCAACATGAAACATTAATTTATAAAAATTATAATATAAAAATTTATAAAACCAAAATAAACACAGGTAAGATATAAATTCTGGAAGGCAGGGTATACTCCCAACCGTAGGGCAGGGTATACTCCCAACCCCCCTCTTTGTTTTTAGTTGAAACTCAAGACTTCAAAAAATCTATGTTAAATAGCTGGAATTCTGGCCATGGCTAGAGAAATGTGATGCCTGATCATCTTTAATATACATAGGAACAGTCTCTTACATATTAAATAAATGATTTTATTGTTATCAAAGTCTCCCCTAATTATGTTTCTGTTGTGCAAAAGTATACAAAAATAAAAAGTTGTGAAAAAGAGAGAGTGCTTTTAGAATTTAATGTATGTGATTGGTTGGTGACATCCCTGAATGGCATATAAAAAAAATTACAACTCAATTAATTTTTAATGGGATTTAAACCAAACCAGCCTAGTATTTTTTTTGAGGGGGGGGGGGGGTGGATTCTAATTTGAAACCCACATTTTTTTTCCTACCTTCCTTGGGCAGGTTTGGTTCCCACCAATTTCATAAAACATATTCTAGGTAGTAATGCAGTAAAAAAAGGTGATGTTATTATAAAAAATATTGGTTATGACAAAGTAAGTTATGCATAGAAAAGTGACAAGAAGAAACCCTATATAATAATTTGCCTCAACATTACAAATAGTATAATTAATTGAAAATATCAATGCATTGGACAGTTCAAATATAAGAAAGATGAGTTCATTTCCATTCATAATACTGCTGCACATTGAATGCTTATCAGCTATAAATACAAGTGCATGATGATGCTGAACTTCAAATTAAGTGAAATTAAAATTCACAATATCATTATTTCTAGGAAGTATTGGCCAAATGACTGATGTGAAAAACCATATAAATCTTACAATAATGTAATTCAATCAATCCAAATGGAGAGGTTGTAACAAGGATGTCAAGATATTGCAGAATACATGGTCATGGAAGAGACAAAACAGTGAAAACATATATTTATCTGAAAGCACCGCACTCATGGTAAGCTTATCTATTACTCCTATTCACTCTCCTTGTTGTTTTTCTGAATTATTATGGTAAGTTTATATATAACCACCATAACTTTCTTGTTATGCAATTCTGAATTGTTTTGTACATAGTAATGTACAAATATTAATGTTAAAGCAGTAGGACTCATCACTATATAAATCTATAATTGCCCCTCTGATAGAATTATTGACTATGATTTTGTGTTTTGGTTACTTATCAGTTGCTTGTCTTATTACTAACTTAAAGAACAATAATATTTACCCAAATCAAACTATTGCAACATCTATATTTTTTATATCAAACTTGCAATTTTAATTCAATTTAAAGCAGTTAATCAGTTTTTAAATAAGATAACACCTAATAAAGATCAGTGTGCATTATAGTGTTATACATAGTTATACACAACATTTAATTAAATGTATATACAGTTGTGTTGTTTACATTACTTATAATACAAATCCAAAATAACAGGCTTTTTATATAATGACATTGAAGCATCATGGATTCTTTGTAAGCAATATGAAATAAAAATACACTTAAATAATTACATAATGAATTACATTTACAATATGTTGAGCAGAATACATATAAACATATAGATTCAACTCAAACAAAATGAATGACGGTATCTAAATCACCATACATAATTATTAAAATAATTTATAGAAATATTGTTTTGAAACACCTAAATATGATTATATTATTACAAAAATTTATTATTTTAAATAACATATTGAACAAATAATCATCAAATGATTTTAAGTACACAATGATTATTAATTTTAGGATTTTGAGCCATGCTTAATTGTATTATGCATTTAAAAGGTCCACAATGGCAAGCATTTTGATTAAAGACAAAAATCAATGCCTTTTTCCTTAAATAAATATAACTACAACATAGTAGGGAATTCCTAAAAATTATCACATAACCCAATAGCGAATTGTAATTCATGAATACAAAGTGCTTTTTTGTTGGTAGATTTATATTTTGTGGAATGCAAATTATTAGTAAATTCACATTGTAATTTCATGAAAACAACCTCAGGAAGTAACATAGCATAATCCTATTTAATAGTTGTCTACTAAGAGTACAAAATATGAGAGTGATAACTAATTTTAAAAATGCTGCTATAATAAAAATATTAAAAGTTAAAATTAATAATAAAAACATATTTCATCTGTTAATTATTTCAATATAAGATGTGTTAAAAAACATATCTGATTAACAATATATAATTATCTCAAAATTTAACCTAAAAATTAAATATTGCATTTTTTCCTAATAATTGGGTATAACTTAATTTATACCCAAGATAGTGCTTACATACATGTCAACCTTTCAATAACAAAAAGCAGGACATGGAGATAACCTACGGCAACATATTATAGGGTGAGCTAAGTAGCAGAGCCTCTAAATTAGCAGTGCTTAAAAATGTTTTCAACACACTTTTCAACACATATTAAGTAATATATTCAAAAAGCAGAACTGTATAAAATGCAATTGCATATAAATCACAGAATTATACATTATAAAAATGACAGAAAAGGCATATAATATATTTGGTTTCAAGTCATATTTAAAAAAAGATAGACATTTTTGCTATAATATTGGGACATTGAAAATAATAATTTGAAGACTATGGCCCATATTACAGAAGCAATTTTAGGTTAGTGGCACTACGAACTAGTCGCAACTCTAAGTAATATAGTCATCATTCCAAAAGCTAATTTTAACTAGTGGCCGCTAATATGTCACACACATTGTCATTATCACAGCTGATTGTGTTCTTGTACTCTTATTGGTCAGTAATATATTAGTCAATGCTACGTTATCATATTATAATTATATATAAATGTTTAACAAAGAAAACCTTTTTGCGTTATGTACACTCCCTGGCCAGCGCACAAAAATACTTCTAATAGTGTACCTATAATCACAACAGGCTTGTACATTAATTGAATGAAATTGTTTTCAATTAAAAAATCTATGAGTGTCAAGTCCACCAGGATTGCAAATAGGAATATGTGTTCAATAGCTCCTATTACTCTCGGAAAGTTAGCGATATTTGAAAATTGTTGGCAAACAGTGGCCGCTTTATTTTGTGTAAGCATATTAAT
>JAUZND010006187.1:2996-31357 GCA_034780555.1 Coelogynopora nodosa | reverse complement strand
GTGATAGTCAACTAGCAGACGTGATAGTCAACTAGCAGACGTGATAGTCAACTAGCAGACGTGATAGTCAACTAGCAAACGTGATAATGAACTAGCAAACGTGATAGTTAACTAGCAGACGTGATAGTCAACTAGCGGACGTGATAGACAACTAGCAAACGTAATAGTCAACTAGCAGACGTGATAGTCAACTAGCAGACGTGATAGACAACTAGCAAACGTAATAGTCAACTAGCAGACGTGATAGTCAACTAGTATGGAAATTCCATGCCTAGACGATTGAAAAGATGGACAGTCTATAACTTACTAAGTAATGTTTAGGTTTGTTTGTTAGCCAATTAACTTTGAAGTCAAGCCAGCTTGGCAGTTTACTACATTATCAACTGACTAGTTTGAAAATGCAAAACTGACAGTCAACGAGCTTTGAACAAGTAGACAATAGTTTTCGATTTACAAAATTGTCAGCTAACTATAGTTAACAAGCTGGATAATGCAGGCGTTTGAAGTTTGAAGTTTGATGTCAACAAGCATGCCAATAAAAAAGTTTTTGAAAATTCAAAGTTTTGTAGCCAACTTTTTATGAAAAATAGCCGGATACGATAGTTTAAACAGCATATGCAAGTAAACTATCGGTTATAAATACCGGTGAAAATTAAGAAATTTACAAAAAATCTTTAATTTTGCATATTTGTATCAAACACAATGTGCAGTGAAGTTTAGATTCATTTAGTATAATGTTTGCATAAATTGATATATAGTACCCTCTATAAACGGGAAAATGCCGTAACAATAGCCAAATGAAATAACTATTTATTTAGAAAAAAATTAAATTACTGTTTTAGTTAAAAAATTAAAGTTTTATATCACTGCTTCAAAATTATTTTTCATACAAACATTTTTTATCATACAAAGATGCAAAAGATGTTATTCTTTGAAATGGTTGAAAAAGGATGCAAACATGCACGTATAGTATAATTCCTTTTAGTAATCTATAGGCTTGCGTTATTATGTTTTACTTATAAACAACACAAAACAAGCGCTATGAAAATAACTATGCACATCCTTTTATTTTAGTTTCCCCCCAATAGTGAAATACAAAACGTCTTATTCCGTTCTTAATTTTGCTAAATAGAGTAACGTTGGTATTCAAGCATTATTTGTATATCAATAGATTTTAGATAATTATTTTTCTTATTTTTAATATGTATATTAGATGTTCTTATTTTATTCATATATTACAATAGACAAAAATACATCGATTTTTATAATAGGTAGTTTACAAATACTGTTTACAAACTAGTTTTTATTAGTATTAAACATTATAATTATAATTATGAACAATAATTTACACATTGATTAATAAATAACATTTAAAATTGCATAACACTTTACAATATGTAAGTTGGATACGACAAACTGAAACCGGTATAAAGCTACATAACATGTTTTAAAACAAAATAAAAATATACCTGTATTATTGAATATTATATGTATTAAATATATTAAAAACTTATTTAATTATATTATGTCAACATTATCTGTTTTATAAAAATGTAACAATGTTATAGACAGTTATTAACCATATACGAATTAAAGATGAATGTATAGACAACAAATCATGTATATGATATTTCAATTAAAATATATAATAGTAAATCAATAATAAACATTACATTTTTTTTAAAAATTATATTTTACAATCCTTTAACAATTTTAAGAGTGTTTTACTTGTACAACTTTTGAGAGATATACTGTTATGCAATATTGTTAACGATTAACGAGCGCAAGAACAATCTATATACTACATACATGTTATATAAACAAATGGTTAACACACATATTTTAGAATTATATCCATGTTGAAATTATCAGGTTGTTTGTATGCTGTCGATCCTTACGAAATCTAGTCCTCTGTTTACAACACAACCGAAAGGAAGAAACACATAGACCTCGAGATCAAACACAAAATTAATGGAAGCTTGCATTATTTATTCGGAAGAGAGTTCTGAATCTTCCAAAAAACATTCTTCCCTTTTCCTCTTTCCAAAAAAAACATATTCAAAAGCTGATTTTCATTTTGACAAAAAAAGAATTATATTGAATAATGTTTCCATGCGTACGGTATATGTTTACTCTTAAATATTCATCGGGTTTATTTTTAGTTGTTTTGTGTTATATAAAAGTAGTCTTTTTTCTACGCAAATAATATATGAAAATATACAGTCTATTTACTCACTATGTTTACATACAAAATAGATTTTTTGCCGACGTTTAATGAATAATATATGTCTATATTTGCCACTTGTTTAATGTTACCATTTGAAATTTTTCTGTAAAGTTTGGCAATATAGAATGTATACAATTTAAGTAGTAATTCAAAGCTTTCATTAGCAGTGTTTCTTATTTCCATAATTGCAAAAAAACATGTCGTTAATGAAACGATAAAGGTCAATGTTTGTAGATTTATATTGTTTTATTAGTATGTATATATGCAATACAATCATAAACGTACAATGAAACATACAAATTAATCAATACAAATTCTCACTCTAACTATTAAGATATAAAACATGATATATAACAAACATATAAACAAAACTTACCCAATTTAGTATTATTACATCATAGAGGCCATTTATTAAAATTTAACATGATAATATTTTAAAATAATATACAGCTGTATAAACAAATTAAACGCCACGTGCTCTGTGTTTGTCGACGATACATTATTATATATATATACATAAATAATTATAATTATAATTATACCTATTCCAAAAGTGAGAACACTATCGCATTATGCCGAGACTGTGTCTTGCTGCGGCATGCTGATGATTCTGACTGGCAACGATCTGAGTTCTGGGGAACGTCATGGAAGCAGTCACATATCCCCGACTGCCGGCAGCTTTACCGTTATAGCCAAGAGCCATCATCTGGCCATTGGCTCCGACGATCATATTCCCACCGTTCTCGTAGTCTTCCGACTCCGACAGGTGGCTGACGCCCATATCGGCTGTCTGGAGATCCCCGCGCACCAGGCAGAATATACAGGCGGCCAGTGGGGTTCCAAATATCAGAATCAACAAGGAGGAGAAGAGCACCACGGTACTTTTCGCAAGAAGAATCTGATTGAACTCGAAGGAGTAGACGGGAGTTTTGCGCTCCAGGTAGTCAACAACCGCGCCCACCTCCACCTGCTCGGTGTAGACGGAAATACCGCCGGCGATAAGGGTCAGAACTGCCAGGACACCGGCTAGAATCAGGGCAAGGTCAACCCTCCGACGGCACATGTAGATAGCGGAGAGTGTCAGAATGGCACTTAGCACAGCCAGGGTGCCCGAGTGAAGACCCCCACCGAGGAGTGGGGATGGCCGGTCCAGACGCCAATTGGCAAACGCGCCCAGTCCGAAACCGAAGAGGGACGCAAGGCCCGAGATGATCAGCAGAGCAGCCAGTATGGTGGTTGACCGCTGCAGGCAGAGCTGAGTTCTTCGCTCGTACTCGCGTGGATTCTGAAATCGTCGCGCGATAATTATAGTGATCACAACAGCACAGGTGAGGTCAACAACCGCGGCAAAGATGAAGACAATTCGCTGTAGGGCTTCGCGATGCCCGGACCAGTTGAGGTTGAAGAATATCGTTGCTATGGAGACGAGGGCACCGAACGCGGCCAGTATGCCGAACAGCATTGTGGCCAAACTGAAGTTCCGCCTAGGTGAGACGAGAGCAATGAATGAACAGAGGATAGCCGTCACTATGGATATGATGCAGGAGGTGCACTTGACCCCCACAATGTACATGTTGATCAGACCGTAAACCTGGTGTACATCACGCAGAGTGATGGCGACAATTACCACCGAAATGGGGAGGAGAATGGCGGCGCTTATCAGACTCGCTACTCGATCGCGAACAGTTAGAAACACTTCCATGTTAATTCTCAAATAATTTTTTTACCTTTTTTAGAAGCACATTTGGTTTCCGTTTTATTATATATATATATATATATTTATATCTATATATTAAAAAAGCGATCCCTCGATTATTTCACAATGAGTTGGATATTAAATATGACAAGTTTTATTATCACCTTGCTCGCCAAGACATCTCAGGTTGCCCGACACTCCTCCATTGCAGTTTCAGTTCAGAAGTTATGTTGCCTTATAGCTTCGATCCGACTATCAACCAAACCTAGTCACTAGCCCATTCACACAGGATCTTTTGCCTTTCATAGATTAAACGATGACAGATCTTGTTAGTGAGATTTGTCCGCGCACACTACTCCCGTCCCACTGACAGATTTTACTCTTTTGCATTAAACGAAAGTTATCCTCCCCTAAACGGAATTGTCCCGTGCAGTTTTCTACGCCTTCTTTTATTTTTCCACTTCCATCTTATACCGTGTTCTCTGCTTTTCGTTCAACTTGAGATTTACTTCGATATAGAATGCACCAATCGTTGGATTTTATCGTTCACGTCGACTTGTTTATCCAATAGACATTTCTATTATAAATATTCTGTGTAAATTTTTGTAATCGAAACTTAATTTAAAATGATTGCTTTTAAACACTTATATAATTATAAATTAATGTGTTATTATATTATTTTAATTAATATTATTTAAACGGATGTTTTTAAACGGTTATTTTTTTACCGTATATATGACTGGAGGTCCCATTAAATTAAATGTTTAGGTTATTGGGACCTTCCACATTAAATAAGCGTGCATACATATAATGTGTGATGTAATATAAAATATGTTATATATATTTATAACGATAATTTTTTTTATAATTATAAGGTAAAAACAAGATATGTATTGTTAAACAAATTAACTAAAAATGGGAAAACTAAAATTTAATATAAATTATTAATAATAGTAAAATAAATTATCCCTCTAGTATTCATTTATTTTATGTGTAAAATGTTTTAATTTTTTTAAATTTATATATATAATTTATAATAAATACAATTACGTTAGATTAGATTAGTTAATTTGTCAGTTAGTTTAAAAATATTAGATTTGTTCTATTTAGAATGTTTTTCTCTGTCCAAGAAAATGTATTTAAAAATGATGCTTGAATTAAAAACTTTGGGACGATATTATACTATAACTTTTAAAAGCAAAGTTTTCAAATTCTGTAAAGTCAATGTAATGTTATGTCATATATAGTTATAACTTTAGAAAATATTATAGGTATTATACATCAAATAAATAAAAAATAAACGGTGGAAAGAAAACTTGGTGTGAATAATAAGTTAAATTATTCGACACTGAATAATACCCCGTCTTGTATAAAGCATATTTGAAGATACGCAGATATACAGCTGAAGGGGACTCTTCATCTATTTCGAATACCTTTTAATGACGCCGCATTTTGCCCTTCATGTCCTCGAAATCACGGTAGAATGTGAACTAAATATTCTTAGTATGCAGAAAGTGTTTTCTGTTAGACTCGACTATTTTCTGGACAATTTTGAGTTTTATTAATAAAAACATGGAACAATTAAATGGTCTTTTTTACATCCTATTTTGTTACCTATAATGAATAAACAAATTAATATTATATTGTGTCACATTATGCAGGCAAAATATGTTACAGTAGAACAAACTGTAGTTTTATAAGTTCTAGTTTATAATTAGTTGTCATTTACTTTAGATTTTCAAACACGGTACCTATAACGATTATGAATATTCCCATAAATTTATTTACAAATTGGTAATGTGACTTTTTATACGTAACATCATAAGTTGATATCCTTTTCTAAAAGTTTAATTTAAAGTTTCCAAGAGTTTCATTATCAAAATATATTTATAAAGAATTTCGTATAATTTAGTTAAACTGTATTATAATGTTAACTATTTATCGTGTCGCCGATCATTGAAAAAGTGATATATTAGACTAACTTCAAAAATAATACTTTTCAAAGTTAAGTTTAATGATGTATTTATTATTTAATCTTTTTAATTTCCTTTCTGAATCGATTTGTTAAATATTTCAAAAATTATGCAAATTAATTGTATTTGCGTCAAGGAGAATATCAGCTCAATTGAATGTCTCTCAAAATTGTCGATGTTTTACCTTTGCACTTCCACTGTTTACCTGTTTTCGTATGAAACTCTATGTTACATATTTCTTAACATAAAATGATGTCACATTATTCGTTTTCATTATTATCATCATCAACAGTCGTTTTCTATTTAATGCATTGAGTTCAATATTTAAGTTAGAAAAAAATTGCAAACTGAATAAAGGACAATTACATTTTGTATGTTTAATTAATCCATTATTTTTTGTCTTCATATCATACCATAATAGAAAGAGAGAAAAGGAGGGTATTATCAAAAGAGAGAGAATGAAAAAGTAAACACGGGCAAGGTGATGTAGGTGTCGGTAGAAATATGTTATTCAATACAATTTCTATGTCAATAAAAATGAAATAATTTGATTCTATTGTCTATAGTATTGTGCAGCAATTAAATACAATAATTCCTTATATATTTGTTTAGTTTACTATACAAAGGCACATCACACCATCACACATAAAACGCCCGTATTTTATGGTGTATAACCAGAGTCGGTATATAAAACCCGACTATTCATGGATCTCTGTGTTCACATTCCGGTTTTTTGTTTATCGATAGTTAATTAACAAAAAAGCTTGAAACATCGTGTTGTGGAGAAAATGAATAGAAATAATTTGTATCAGAAGTCATTATGGTATAATAGATTCAATTATGGGTGTGAGAGGAAACCAGGACTTAGTGTGCTATTGTTGATAATATGCCGGTGTGTGTGTTTATATCAAGAAACCGATCAATATCAGCCCTATACGATATATGCATTACCTGGTATATTGAAACCTGGATTTATTGCTTATCATAAATTGCCCTTGAAATGTTGTATTGTTCAACAAAATCTTGAAGTTTCTTGAAAAGATCTCGGGAAAACACAAATATCTTGTATTGGTTAACTGGTGGGTCTGAGTAAGATCTTTGCTAGATCTTGATATAGCCAAATTACTAAATACCAGTAGGGAAAATGGCGGATTCCAGCCTCATGAATCAACTTTTTTAAAATATATGTTTTTTACAAAGTTATCTATATTTCAATGAAACACAAATAATAGTCATCATATTATAAAAATATATTATGTCAAATTGACCTTTGTCCAAACGAATGCATTTTTATTATGTAACGTTTAGAGTTAATAAAACTATTAATTACATTCTGTATACACTGTTCGAACACTTTTGATTAGACGACTGTGTGTATACACGTTTTTAAGTGTATGTGTAAACAAACCTAATACGATTTTAATCAATATTCGATTAACAGGTTAACAAAATTAGAAATTAAGTCTTTATAATAATAAAAAGTGCTAAATATTTTTTTTACCGAAGTTTGCTAGAGTGACAATTGGATAATATAGTAACTAAATCATATGGAAAAAAAACTAGTCGTTTTAAACAAAAACACTGTATGTGTATACCTTAGTAGCATTCATCACCTAGATTCGGATACAAAAGCGTTGTTTGATTTTGCAGCAGTGCACATCTTAATCACAGAAAGCAATTTGAGTTGGACTAAATATACAGATTCTGTCTTTATTTCTTAATCTATTCTAGTTTCTAATTATTCCGTGAATTAATTGTTTTTGTTGAGGTGTATTATTGCTTACATTACGTTTGTAATTATTTCATATTATGCTAGTTATGCAGAACAATATTGTATGTTCTGGAAACTAAGCAAATTATTTTGCCTAAGCTCGGAAATGTTATACAAATGAATGTTTTATTCAATTAAAATATATACCGTAAACATGTTAACAACTAAATAGTATATTTTGATGTTATTTATAACAAATATATCAGTAAGAAACATTAAAAATTTACATATATATATTTGTGCTTGTTATCAAAAGTTAACAAAAATTTTCAAATTTATTTTTCCAATAATGCACACATGACTGAATATTAAGATCCATTATTTTTAATTTTGAACATTTACATTTTCTATAATTGACTTTAAAACTGACAGTTAATATTGTAATTCTATTATTCTTAGGGGCGTTTAGTAATCTTTACCATTTCAGATATGGGAAAAAACTTGTTATCAGTCAATGTAATGTTCAATACTTATTCTATACCAGCGTTAACATTTGTTTAACATTATATCTACAGAGAGATTGAAACATTTTAATTACATAACAGCTCAATTTATTATTGAAAATAAAAAAATAAAATATCAAAATTGATTTTCATATTTGAATACCCTATTGAGATAATGAACGTTCATTGGTAACTTTGCAGTTCAAAAAAAGATTTTTTTTCAATGTTTCAAAGCATTACTTTGAATTCAACTATCTTTTTTGGTTAAACTCTTTGTAGTTCTCAATCCTATATTAATGTTAAGAAGCTTACCCATCCAATATTTTTGAAATACATGTTAAGTGTTTTGCGTCATTAAACCCACACCTATCATATTACCACCAGGAAGGCAGTGCAATAAATCGATGATCGCATTGTACTCATTTATGCTTGTGCCATTTAGTTCCACACTTTTACATTTGACGTGCATTAATTGTTATATTATTGTTTATATATTATTTGCAGATTGAACGATATTTCGGCTCGCCAAGGGATATTGAATGGGCGATTTCTGGAGGAGATATATTCATTCTTCAGGTAATATTGTAACAATCTACTATAACGTTCTGTAATGTTACATAACAATCTATAATGTCCTGCAATGTGACGCAATAATTTCTGAAAAATGAGAATAAATGTTTTGTAATATTTTTTATTGTTTTAAAATCGGTTCATGTTAATTTCTAGTTTTTGAAATTATCGAAATTGTCTAAAAATGTAAATACTTATTTTTTAACTTTTTAATATACAATGTATGTTATGTAATTCAATTATGGGCCTAATACGCTAATTTATTAAACTTACATTATCAAGATTTCTAGAGTTCTTCAGGTAACTCAATTATTGTTGAATTATACTCACATTGTGATATTTTCTTTATGATTTATCAGTGTTTCTCTATTATCTGTTATGACTAAATATATAATAAAGGACCACTGTAGATATTACGATGTAAATTATACCTATCTATTTATGATTATAGAACGATGAATTAAACGAGATTAAATAAGTACAGTTTTAAATTGATTATTACGGATATTAGAAATATTGCATTCATTAAAAATTGAAACTTGAAACGCTACGTGACGTAAATCGAGTAATTTATCTTTGACTTGAGTCCTATTATGGTATGTGTTTGGATGAAAATCGGAGAGGCTAAAGTTAATTTAAACAAAAATATTTGTTGATGTGTGTTCTAAATGAATTCGAAATATTTAGGAATAATAATATTACAAATAATGTTCATTATAGAATAAAATATTGATCCATATATTGTCATCGATTCGGCTATGATTAAGTACTAAAGTGTCGTTGAGCTAATTTCAGCAAACATTTAAATATGTGAATATTAATTCTATTAGTTAACATAATTACACATAAGATACAGAATAAAAAATATATATATATTATTTGTGTTTTATAAAAGGAACCCTTACAAAGTGTTTCATCTTTAAACCTCTTCGGAATAAGAAAATAATTATTTTAACAGATGAAACTAACATGTTTCTATACATTTAATAGCTTCCCCCATAAAAGACACTTGTTAAAAATTGAAATACGATACATTTACATCTACATCTACTTCATAGAAAACATGGCCAACATGTAGAACATGATTTCTAATTACCGAAAATTGATTCAATATTACATTCGTTACTTTCATTACTTATGTTGAATGCTATAGAAGAGGTCAGGTCTGACTTCATGCGTGGCATCTATGCTTTAACATGCAATAACTAAATTTCACCAGTTAGGTATATATATGAATTTGGAAATATTTTATGGTTTTCTTAAACGTTTGGTCTCATAATTTTAAAAATAGTTCCTTATAAATATGATAATAACAGTCAGCATCAATTAATGTTTTATTTCTAGTACTAGTTTTTTTTATTTGTTGTGTCTGCCTTAAATATTTGCCGGCTTAATAAATACCCGGCATTCTGTTTTGCAAAATATTCGTTCTTCATTATTGCCCACGATATTTCACATAAAAAACATATTTTTGTTTTTATTTCGTTTGAGCTTTATTAATTAATATTTCATTATATATCATATATTTAAGAAGTTATGCATTATACATACATTTAATAAAACGTGCAATTAAAATATTAACATAATATAATATGTTAATGTATAAATATAATATTTTTTTTGTTGAAAAAATGAATAACCTTCCGTTTATGCCAAACTAAATGTCAAATATATTCAGATAGACTTGATTTTCAGATCAAAGCTAATTATGTATATATTTAAAATGGTAATGAGTTACTAATATCATACTGTAACTGTAACTAACATTAAATAAGTGATTTATATTTCCTTAACTTATTTCAATTTAAAGCAAATATTTGAAGATAATAATTATTCATAATATTACACATGATTGTTTTTTTCTTTACTTGTAACATACTAGTTGAAGTATATGTTGAAACACTACGACACTATTTTATCTCAAAATATTATACTTTTTATTTTATAAAAAATATTTTTTTAAATAAGTATAGAGTTATTTTCAAATGATCTTTCATGACAATTTTCCACTTGAATTAAGCGTGTGGAATGTAACTTTATTATTAACAGTTGAATATCATAAATATCATAGGGCTTAGGAGGGGCCACACAGTACTTTCAAGGGAGGTGTAACAAATACACTATTTTCATACACAAATTTATGTAAAATCTCACAAAAAAAACTGTTGTCGGGACCATCTGAGCGATTTGAACGACTGTACCAGCCAGGTACGGTCTAAAATAACTATTTTAATAGTTTACGTTTAAATATTAATTTTAGTACTATCAACTTTTATAAATATTAGACTAATATTATTGTGAAATATTATACAATATATGATGTTTAACGATTGAAACTTTAACAAATATAACTTTGATAAAAACAATGCAAATGTTTAATATCAAAACGGACAGAATCTTTACCAATATTAAACATTTGTATTGTTTTTATCAAAGTTATATTTTTTATATACTTCTGGTTAATACTTTTTATTATTTGTTATACTTCTTAAATATGTTTTCTATATTAATTCACATAAAGCATTACTAAATTTTCAATAAAAAGTATCGTATGTTTAGAAAAATTTAATTTTGTAAAAAATATTACTTTTTCTAGAAAGAATGACGAAATAAAATTGTAACAGTATATTACAGTGTAACAAAATTACACGAAATATATTATAACAATACTCATAGTGAATTTCAATATAGCCTCATAATTTTTCTAAAACACTGGAAAATTTGTTTTAGGTCATTTGATTACATCACGGTTAAAGGGCAAAGTGACAAATTTGTCCATTAATTTTTTTAAATATTCTTAATCTATAAATAACTCGTTTTGAAAATAATCTTAACTTAATTGGACAAATGCTTTTTGGCGTTAGAGATTAGGAAAGAAAATTGGTATATTTTACCCCACTCCGATTTTTGGCAGTTATATTGTTAATCAATATATTATCGATTCATTGAATGACTCTTACACTTGATTTTTCTACTTTCTCCAAGTGTGCAATCTTGATTTATTATTAATACTCATTTTGTTTCAGATTTGTCGGCTATGCGTGATCTTATTAATTTCTTACAATTTATAAATATGCGCATTTCTGTCAAACCACCCTAGCTCGTCTTTGACTTCTAACCACATATTAAATATACAGTATATATCACGAATATATATACGAATATATATATCACTTAATTTAAAACTAATTTTGTGGAATTTCCTCAAGTATCAAGTAAACGAGAAAGACTAAAGTACAAAATATATGCCAACAATTGATTTATCAAATATTTTTGATTAAAAGTTTCATTAGTTTAAATTTGTGTCGATTTAAAACGGTATTTTTTATTAAAACTTTAATAATCTCAATATCCGTTTATTTTCATATTACATAATATTTTAATTAAGTTTTTTGTAAATTGATCTCTGTAAAATGTGAATCATATACTATTTGTAACTTTGCAACAAAATATTTTAACAAAACAAACAATTTTGTAAATTGCTCTATATTCCACAAAATATTTAGAATTATAGATTAATATAACATTAATTTTGGATAAAGAAACATTTAATTATGTATTTGACAACATTTTATTTATATTTAACACTTTTTATAGTATTGAATATCGTAGAAGGATACAAAATATATATATATATAAATCAATAAATAAATAAAATTATAAATTCGTTTTGTATGCTTTTCATCTCCTCTTTATTTTATTTGTTATCTGGTAGATTTTAGAAATTTTATAGTTTTATTTTATAGTTTTTTTGATTAATATAAACGTCCTTTATGATGACATAATCAAGAGAAGATGACATGATCATGATAAGATGACAGGATCACGAGAAGATGACATGATCATGAGAAGATGACATGATCACGAGAAGATGATTTGATCATGAGAAGATGACATGATCATGAGAAGATGACTTGATCATAAGAAGATGACATGATCATGATAAGATGACACGATCACGAAAAAATACATGATCATGAGAAGATGACTTGATCATGAGAAGATGACACGATCATGAGAAGATGACATGATCATGAGAAGATGACACGATCACGATAAGATGACACGATCACGAGAAGATGACACGATCATGAGAAGATGACACGATCATGAGAATATGACAGGATCACGAGAAGATGACATGATCATGAGAATATGACAGGATCACGAAAAGATGACATGATCATGAGAAGATGACATGATCATGAGAAGATGACACGATCATGAGAAGATGACACGATCATGAGAAGATGACACGATCATGAGAAGATGACACGATCACTAGCATATAAACATGATAATAACGCTAATGTTAGTAAACGTTGTTTGTTTCGCATCATAAATTTGTTTTTATTTATATATTGTAGTTTTTTGTTGTTTAATTTTCAATAATTATTTCATTATATAATTATTTTAGTACCCTTTATTTATGTTAATAATTATATTTTATTTTTAGTAAAGATAGAGCAGCATGTACTAACCTTATTCATAATTATTTAGACATATTTGTTGTAAGACTATCTATTATTTTTTATTAATATCAATATTGCTGTTAATCTGCCAATTACACATTTCGTCATATTTCCTTTCATTACATACAACATACACAATTAAATTCTAAAAAATGTTATTAAAAAAAACACTTTAGTAGTCAAACGTAGATAAAAACAATATAAAATTGTACAGTCTGTCTGTGTTTATACATTAACTGAGATACACTAAAGAAAAAAAGGCAGCTAATGTAAGTCTATAAGCACTTTTTTATGTCATGCTGTAACATCTGAGGGTTTTGCGGCTGCTTTTGGATGTGGCATTAAATTTCTGCACGCGATTCCAAATTGCAATTTGATCTAGTTTTAAACTGATTAATCTTACTAAGTATACAATTACTAATGAGAATTATGGCGTCTTTAGTACGATGAAAAGAATGTTGTTAACAAATATTTTAAGAAATATAGATTTTGAGTGTTTGGTGAATGTTACTTATAGAATTTTTCAAAATCTATTAACCATTACAAACTTTAGATGTCAGACATGTTATAAGAAAAACTGAAAATTAAGAAAATTAAAATGGGTTCTACATTTATAAAATTGTTTTTAACATTTATACAAATATTTATTTTTTATTTTTTGAATTATCATGTTAATAATTTAGACAAATATTGCTTCCTCTTTTGGGAAGTTTTTTGTCGTCTTCTGCAGACAGGAAGATCTGGAATAAACATTATTTAATCGACACAATTTATCATCGATTGTGTTGACAATACTTAGCCCAATTTCACTTAATTAATTGGTAATACCATAAACATTTATAATTAAACATTTATATTTATCAGTTCAAAATATATTACAATGCATAATTAATTGAACGTTGTATATTATGCATGCAATAATATCGAACATTATTGTTTCTTATTTGTGTAAGCATATGACATCTCTGTTTAATAAAAATAAATCAATATTTTCTAATATTATTGTTAATTACTAAATTAAATAATTTTAAAACATTTAGAATAATATATCATGGTTATGAAATTTCTCATTTATTTATATTTCTTGATAATATAAAGATGATTTTATAAATTATACGTTGAAATAAAGAAAAAAAAAATATATATAAAAAAATGTTTAAATGTTTTAAAGAAATAAACTTTATCTTATTATCAATTAAGTTTGTGATAAAAAATATATTTTAAATAATAAATATAAATTATATAAATATATATTTATGTATTATATCATTAGTTTACATAATACAACTCCCTAAAGTATACAGAACTATTGTATAAGTGTTACAATACGATAACATGTAGTGATGCGATTTGCGTTTGGTATCAACTGATTATGTTTGACAAAGACATTTAAGTTCTGTATTTTCTACCACCAATTACATACTTACTGTGTATGAGGTCATTGTCTGACGTGGTTTGCCAAACATGTGTGGGTATATCCTACTACAACGGATAACTGTAATGAATACAAATAAGGATAATGTATTCTCGTATATTATCAAGTTAGTATCAATTTATGTTAAATCTTAATTTAAATATTTAGCTATTTCGCTATAAGTAGACACTCAAATTCGAGTTTAAGATAACAGTCTATTCGTCATTTGAAATTTGAGTAATTGAAACTGACTTCTTTGTGAACAGACTAATAATATTTTACTTTATTTAGTTTGGTAAAAAGAGACCAAATAATTTGAATAACTATGATGATAGTTCTTTCTATCTACGATTTTGTTCATATATATACAATATATATGTTATATAGATTATCCACAGTTAGAATTCGATGTCAAAGTTAATTATCGATTTTCAGAATGAATACTTTGATTTATAAAAGCAAAGTGTTAAAATTGATTATAAAAAAATATTCATTGTGTATTGAATATTCATTCAGAATTAAAATTAATATATTATTTAAAAAACCTGCGTGTGGTCTATATATTTATGTTATATTCAAAATACAATTTGTTTAAATCAAAATTGATTAAATCAATATACGTGACATATACGGTTCATTATAATGTTCAATAATTTATATTTTTTCGCAATATATTATAGAAAATCGTTGAATATTCCAGTTTGCGTATTTAAAAAATATAGCATTTATATATATATATATGATAACATTTTGTCATGGGTACTTTTATAACATTTTATATAATAATAATACTATTTTTTATTATAAAATATTAAAACATCTATTGTAAATATTCATAAAATTAATTAATGTGATATGTAATATAAAGAATTTTAATATAATTAACGATATAACTATCGTTAAAGAACTTTACATAATAAATATATTCTATAAAAGTTAGGTAACATTGATGAAGATTTTGTTAATATATGTTTATATCGATATTCGAAATAATACACCATCATGCCTTATGATTTTTAAAGATACTGAAATATAGTTTTTTATTTCATGTGAGTTAGATGTTAAATTCGTAATTTAACATAGACATATATTTATATGTATAAAAGGGGCGTAGTGATGGGGAGTTCCATTGTTTCCAACAATCCCCTCCCCCCCGCTTAGTTTTATGTACATACATTTATTAGATGTTTTTTAAAGAGATTCGTAGTACAATTTATTTATTTAGAAATATTTTGTATGAATGTATGTATAGAATTAGAATAATGTACATTAAAATGGTATTTATATTTATTTATGGAATGTATGAATATTTTGTAAAAATGTATGTATATAATTAGAATAATGTACATTAAAATGATGGTATGTATATTTATTATAATATCAACATTCTGGTACTTTTAAAACCGCTTTATAACATCCGAACCACGCTACGAAAATATCATATAAGCACCGAATACGTTTTGCCTATACAAACAAGTTGAATGAATTGTTAATATATTCATTTATATACGATCTCTACAAAGTAATTTAATAATTTTATTACATTTAATTAAGTTATTAATGGAACGTTTTAAATTCGGCTTTGTTGTTCCATTGAAAAAAATATGTTTGTCAAGTAAATTAACAAAACTTTACCAAAAGAATATCTTCCAAAAGGTTTAAACGTAATTTATTAAAAAAATGAATTAATTTTATTTTAATGTCGAAATCGACTTAGCTTTGTAAGATGTGATTTTACAGAAGCAGGATATTGGTTTTAATAAATCATTTGTTACAATAACATCAATTTTTTAAATAGTGCCGCTTACTGGTTGAATAGATTGACGAAAAAGTTTCACATTGGCTAAACATCATAATAATGCTTTACCAATTTCAAGATGAAATTTTTGTAAAATATAAATGAAAGCTACAAAAAAGTGAACTAAAGTACGTTTGATATTTAATAAATATTACAGAGATAATATAAAATGTTATTATATTTTCAGAAAAAAATAATTGTTTTACAGTCATTACACAACGTATTTATAGTTTTATTGTTTTATATTATTATTAATTTTTAAAACTATATCAGCAATTTTACTATTAATACTTTTGATTTGCACTTCTAAATAATTTAATTTATGTTATTAATATGTTATTGACTTAAATATTATTCCATACTTAATGAAGACATTTCAAAATATGCATATATATATATAGTTACTAAAATAGTACTTTTAAAACTTATTTTAACAAGTTTTAACTGAAAAAATAACTCTGTAAAAATAGTCAGTAATTAAATTTTAATATCCAAACGTCCTCCTCATCCAACTAACTATGGTTTAAAATACGGCTGACCTGACAAACAATAGACGGATCCGAGAAAGGGATAGAGAAAGAGAGAGAGAGGAAGAGTGAGAGAGAGAAAGAGAGAGAGAGAGATATATGGATAGATAGAAAATCAAGATATAGAACATAATGGTAGAGAGAGAAGAAAAATGAAAAATGCTGAAGCAGTGGAAAACCTGCGGGCATTATTTCGAATAAAATCAGTTATCAGTTAATGAAGTATCCTCGAATCTGCCATTAATTATTCACTGGCACAGTCTGTCTGAGTATTTCAAACATTTGTCCGTCTTCATTTGAAAGGAGACATTCTGTAGTTGACCGCTTCTTAGTTCATCATGTCCCTCCATCCCTCTCATTCAGCACATCTAGAGAGTTATTTTTTGTCGTTCCCTATACACTGTTGTCATATTTTTTCTCTTTATCTCGCTCCAAATGTTTCAGACATTTTAAATATAATGCAACATTTCAATTTTAATTCAGATATAAACAGAAAGAGTAACACGATGTTATAATCATTCAGAGTGTAATATATAATTTGTATCTTATGAATAATACAGAATTGCTTGTTATATTATAACTTCAATTTTCTAACTTATAAAACAAATTATAACTTTCCATAAACAAAACTATAATCCATGTTTTGTAATACTGATATTATATTTTTGAAATTTTAAAGTTCACATAGTCTTTAGTTTTAAAACAATAGTTTAAAGTTTTTACTCCTTGGTCACGTGAGAATCTACTTTTTTCAACATTATTGACAAAAATATATATTCTGAATTTATTTCAAGTTATGTGAAAATAAAAAGATAATATGTAATCCCATCACATTCAATTACATGATATAAAGCATCTTATGCACTTAAAGACATGAAAAAGGTTCGTCTATATATTAGGATGATAATATATATATATAATAATTGTGTTGAGTTTCAGAAATATTGAATTATCAGAGATGTGGTATCATAGATATGGTATCAGTGATGTGGTTTCAGAGATGTGGTTTCAGAGATGTCGTATCAGTGATGTGGTTTCAGAGATGTCGTATCAGAGATATGGTATCAATGATGTGGTATCAATGATGTGGTATCAGTTATGTGGTTTCAGAGATGTCGTATTAGAGATGTGGTTTCAGAGATGTCGTATCATAAATGTGGTATCAGAGGTGTGGTATCAGAGATGTTGTATCAGAGGTGTGGTATCAGAGATGTGGTATCAGAGATGGTATCAACTATAGTCTGTACAGATCATATGGTTAATTAAAATAGCATATTTTGGTTCTCAAATCGCTTCGTAACCTACAGATGCGTTTATCCGTACATCATTAAAATATTATGCTATAAATTTTTATTTTCTAGTTTCAGCTCTATAATATCTAATAATATATATATAACATTATAATATATATATATATTATATATATAATAATACAGCTCTAATAATAAGAGAAATATAATCTGTTTCAGATACAATTTTTTCTTCTTCTCGCAACAGGGTTACTCATCTGAGATCCTCACCTTGGTCATATTATCAGATACTCAGTCATTCTCATCAGATCAACCATTTCGTTGAAAATGTGCTGATAACTGCTGAAATTTTAGTGAACTATGGAAAACTATGAAATTAGTCAAATCTATAGATATCGATTTTGTGTTATTTATAAGAGTGCTTAAATAATTGTAAAGTTATAATATATTTATTTAATAAAAATCATTAATATGGCTCCAGTCAGAAATAGCATATTATAGATATTGAGTTGGAAAGATAGAAAACTAAAAGAAAAAGGAGCAGCGAAAATAAAAGAACATTTTAAATATGTTTACACTCAAAGGGACTTAAGCTTTCATATGTCTCAACATTGAACAAAAGACTATTCTTGACGATAAATTGTGTATTCATGTTTCTACACATATATGATCTACTTTTAGTGTTTTTTCCGCCTGCGTTAGCTCACCATTTCTTTGTGCAACTTGGCAACTTGGCTATTTAAATGAACAGCTGACTATACTGCCAACAAAATATGATCAATATACACTCAAACTGTATATCAGAATAAAAAAAGAGTCTGAAAAACGGGAGAGAACGATCTTTTGACATTGAGTGTATATATATATATATATATATATATATACAACTAATCTGAACCTGGAATGTCCCAGGCACGGTCACCCGTGAATGTGATGTGAGTTGTTCATTCGAAAATTGATTTTAAATCTGTTCAACTTTTCAGGCTAGACCGATCACAACCAACGAACTTGAAACAGAGGAGGAACTCCTTCACGAGTTTGACTCCTCGCTTTCGTACAAGAACGAGTTTGTCACAAGCGCCAACATTGGGTAGGTTGAATGGGGCGGGGATCAGCAGTGGGATCAATTTGTGTCAATAATTGTGTCAATTGGGTAATCCGTTTTTGTAATATATTGTAATTTTATGTCGAGACAGTTGCCTCAACCAAAGAATAGGAATGGTGTGTCAGAAAGCTGCTAAACTATGTGATAATCCGACGATGATTATAAAATTAAGATTTCCTCTACATTTATAAGAATTTAATTTTATCGGTACCTAACCTTTTCTGACGTTTTCTTTATTTCATGTTTCTAAAAAAGTTTCAGATTAAATATTTTATAATTTTTTTAATTTTCAATCTAAAATTTATTCTTGGAAGCTAAATAACTACCCTATATATTGAAAGAGTATATGATTAGATGTCCATATGATTAGATTTCGAAGGTAGAGTGAGGTAGATTCATGAAAGGGTAGATCATATTTGAAGGGTCGACAATTTATAATTTATTTCTATTATAAATAACAATAAATGTAACTTATAATATGACTGTTTGGAAATAAGAGAAGTATATCCCTGTTTACTTAAACTAATATTTTATTATTCAATAAATATCTCAAAATCAATTGTATAATAATTTCGCGTAAACAAATTAAATTTATTATCAAAAATCTTACTTGAAAATAGATTCATGGGCCGTTCCCAATCATTTTCCCAATATTTTCCCAATCATTCCTTATGGATATATAGTTAATATGATTTTAACAATTTATTTATCAACATATTTACGATATTTAAACTTAAATAAAGTTACGAATCAAAATTAAATTTTAATATAAACATATAATATGGCTAATCATACTTTACAACAGTGTAACATGTTACAGCATAACAGTGAAAAAACTTTGCAATTGTCAAATATTAATATACCGCTATTAAAATCGCAATACATTTTGCCAAAATACTTCTACTATATTTTATCAATTTTTTTGATTTAATAATCAATACGGGTGCAATTTGGGAAAACTATTTGTTATTGACGCCACATTTTTAGGTTCAAACGGTTTTGTCAGTAAATTTAAAAACCAAAATATGTGCACCAAAATATATTTTTGTTAAACAAAACTTTTTTTTATTTTTAATAAAGTTTGCTTAATTATAAAATTTATTGTTCTCTAATTTTAATTTTAATTGAAATGTCGAGTTATTATCACACAATTTTAAATAAATTGTTATGTACTCATACTAATGACTCCTATAATTGAGTTAAGCGCTAATTGTAAACAGCATGTTGCAATAACATGCATGCAAAAATACATATCGATTGTCGACTCATCCAAGACGGCTGACCATTTTTTCAATTGTCTTTTCATGTCGAGGTTATATGGAGAGAGACGCCTACACAATTTCTCTAGTTCTCTTTTCCCTATGGTATTTATCCATTTATTTTAGAACAACGCTTTATGCTGCCCCACAGCTACTATGATTTGCATATTATATTTATCTCAGCGTGATATGACAATTATTAAAGAATATAGGATGGTAAAAAGGTCTTTCTTATTCAATTTAACATTTATTCATTTACACGTGTGCTGCTATTATAAAAATATGTCTAAATGTGTAAAATTGAAGATTTCACTGGGTTATTGTATGAGATGCGTGTATTCGTCTCATTCCAACGTATTTAAAAATATGATATTGGTTAAATGAATTATATTTATCTATAGAGAAACGCTATTCCAAAGTTAAAACGATAATAGCCTGAGAATTATACAACCTTACATTATCTTACATTACCAATCTTATATTATTGGGAATTAGAAAAATAGGATCGGCTTCCAAAATGCATCATTTTAAGTAAATAGTAAATAATGACCGTCCTATTTTCATTGACTATATTATAATACATATGAAACATTTCACTATTTAACGGATCATTACATTCACTGTATTGATGGTTAGAAAATGGTTAAAAATGAATTGAAGTCTCACTTTTCATTCTAAAATGTTTAAATGCATTACATACTGTGATTAGGAAGAATTATATAACATTAATACTAATTAAATATAAACGATAATTAAATGTTCATTTTTAATGTGTATGAGTATGAATGTGGCATGTAGCGGGTTCGGATCTTTACGATGCACGTTACTCTCTTGTGTTAAAAAACTATTATTTAGTATTTCTACAATGTTGTTGTTATTATCACTTATTGTTTATAATTGTCAGAAAACACCCACAGAAGCCTTTAAAAACCAAGTATAAATAAATGATGTAAAACCTCACAAAATCAAATATAACAAGAAAATAACATGTATTGAAAAGATAAACAACAGCGAGGTTTTAAAGGCACTCTTTAATTAAAATAATTTAATAAAGTATAACATTGCATGTTTTCAATTAATGAAACTGATCTACTACGTGAAAAGATAATACAACTTAAATATATAAACTTGTTCATAAATGTGTTCATAAATGTTGCAACATAAGAACTAAAAAAATATTACTTTTATCTATATATAATGGTATTTTGTTTATAGTTATTTATTATTTGGACTTCCACTTGCTACACAAATGTTGTACATGCAACGTTTAAGGCAATTAACCCACGGTTGTATTAATACTATCGTTTAGATTAATATTTTGCCTATTAGACGCGCACTCTTATCTATCTAAAAAGTAAAATAAGTATACTTTATTTTAATTCATTCAATTTTATACTCTTATTAATGTACCCGCTATGTATACTTTCAAAATGAGAGTACTGCATACATAAATTACATTACACAGTTATTATCCATTTATCTTAATCAACTAGCGCAAACAGAAGATGGCGTGACTTGTCCATTTTTATAAGACGATCCTATTTATTCTATATAGTCAGTGAGGGAGACCTCAAGATCAATGCTCTAGTTTACACTCATTCACGTGTTAAATTTAAAGGAGCTAAAGGCTTCCTTAGTTACGCGTCTCACGTCCTGGTCTAAAACTTTCCAGGTACCCGCAGTGCAGGAAATCTAAATATGCCCTTTCCAAAGTTATGCAAATCTAGGCCATATAGTTGTAATTATTATTAAAAAAGCTACACAAGGAAGTAAAGCATATTATAATGTATGGAACCTCAAGTGCTTAGTATTTAAGTGTTTTATTTATGAATTTAAATTGAACTATTAAGTGTAATGTGCATGAGCTAAAAATTGACTTTAAAAATCCTCGCCATACTATATTTAATTGTTTGTTTCTTTTAAAAAATCTATTTTCATGACAAAATAAAGTTCTCTGTGATTGATTTATATAGACAAACTGTTTTGTTTACTTTACTCAGTTTGTTATAAATGTCATGATTTCAATTAGCAACGCTTAACTGCCCTTCTGGCATGTCGAAATATTTTGTCTTTTGGTGCGGACAAACCCCCTCTCTTCAACCCCCATTGCTTTTCGGGACACATTGCAGGGGAGAGGGGCAGTAATTGTCAGTACTTTAACTTGACATATAATAAAATATAGGGTATATTATGACATCGTCTTTCGGTGTGCACTCTCTATTGTCTATCGATGACAGGGCGAACGATTTGCATGGGCGAGCAGCGCTTTCGACTGTTATAAATTGACGTTTTCATCGCATCGATAAATCGCTTAAGTTCAGCAGTCTTGGAGGATGATACGGTCTTCCGTTTTGCCTTACATGCCCCCACACGCAGTAACCTATATATCCCACCCTTTCATTTTAAAGCGAAAGTCTTCCCAAACATTATTTTTTTATGGGTATATTTAGAAAAAAATGTGGTTGAAATTTAATATTTATTTAGTCCTTTAAATGCTAAAATTTAAAAAGGACAAATATATATTTGTAATCAAGCAGATAATTAATAAACAAATTCATATAAATACAATTTTACTATTCTAATATTAATAAAATCGTTATTGTGTCCATTAAATATCATTAAAAGAGCAGTTTTAATATAAAAATGGTACCTTCATCACTTGCAAAGAAGTTCTTGCCGGTTTTAATTTATGGGTCGCATTTTGGGTCGCATTCGATTTGTAAAACTAAATATATACTTACATATTTATTGGCAAATATATGTTATACTTAAATATATCCAATACTTTGTTATTGCTTACATATGTAACATAATAAAAGCATATGAAGCAAATTAACAGTTTGTAATATTATAATTATGTATATAATAGGTAAATAATATCTACATAACAATTGTATGAAATTTTAAAATCAACCTGAAAATATTAATAGGTTACTAATATTAAGAAATACTTAACAAACCTATATGTGATGTTAAACATATCTAATACGACATATGAGATCACATATATATGACAGCAATGCATTCGACTGCATAGCCATAGTTACAGTGTCACTATACCGAATATAATCCACGTTAGCTAAAACAAATGTAACTTTTCACAATCATATATATTACATTAGCGTCAATAAGTTTGTGAATAATTGACTAAGCTTTTGTATAAATAAACATCCATATTTACAAATCTCTTGAGAAGACAAGCGGTGAATATTATTCGAAACCCACACACACAAACGTATATATATATATATATATACAAACCTTTCCTTATAAAATAAATTGATTTTTTTGTTAATTATGTAATTACTACAGTTAAATTGTAGTTGGCAGAATTGCAGGACGTTGCTACTTTTGGAAAATCATTTTTATTTGAATTAATTTGTGTCACAGTTTCTTAATAATTAAATTCGTATATATTCTCGAATTGATTACAAATATTTTGACATTAATATGTAAATCTTATCTACTAAATTAAATGTTGCATATAAGGCAGACAAAACTTTGTTTTTCTTTTAAATAAAGGATTGAAATAATTTTGTATTTTCCTATTTAATTAGTTACTTGCATCATTTTATATGGATTTACTTCTCATATTCTTAAAAACAAAATGAATAACAGTTGTTACGATTTATTTTGATTTTCTAATGTTAAAATTATATTGAATTAAAATTTAGTTTTACATTAACGTTTGTGGTGTCTATTTAACATTCAAGTTTGCTGTCCACGTATTTGGAAGAACAACATTATCACATTTAATTTTTATATTTATAAATTTCATAATACAAAATAGCTTCAGCTTAATTTTTTTTTTATATAAATTCATAACAATAAAGAGGGTATTTTTTTCAAAAAGCTGATATATACACTACTTAAATACTACTTAAACAAGATAAATTACCGCTGACAGAGAGATGATGCCGATGGCCGTGACACCACTCACCATGAGCATCTTCGGCAAGGCTGTTAACAAAAGTCTCCAGTCACCTTCGGTGTACAACTGTCGAGTCGACAGTTTCGTTCGCACCGGCGGTAACCTAGCAACCTGCTGCAATCACCTCTTCATCAACTTGAATGTAAGTTTCAAGTGTGGGCAGAGCCGAACTGATAGCTAATTATTGCACTTGTTAATCATTGTGTTAGCTATTTTTGTTGGGTCAATGTTTTTGATAATAACTATAGATGGTTTGTAAATTGCGTCTATATTGAGAACATCGATTGCGCCTTGTAAAGTAATAATTGATTGAATTAATGTTTCGTCTGTTGATTATTCCTATAAAATGACGAAAACGGCGCCGTTCAGATTTTCCCGTCAACAAATATGCTTTGCAAGTAGTGTAGTTGAAATGTTTTCTTTAAATGACGACTTGTAATGTACGACATTAATTACAAATTTATACATTTTGCGCTTCATATCTGAATTACACCTCGATTTAATGGAACAGGTGAAACTTTGTATGTGATTTGAGTGCGACAATTACAAATCTTTTAAACACAAAAAATATTATTTATTAATTTAAACCAATATTTTGAAAACAATATGACGGATTGGCATATACCAGTACCAAAATGAAATTATTACATTTTGCAGTTGATGTGAAATGTTATGTAATTATATGAAACATTGTATTTTTTATAAATCATTCATCTTATACGCTGTTTTTGAATATGCAATTTTCTTAGTTTCAATTATTGGACAAAAGGCAATTTGAAAATCAAAATAGCCGCACGGTATATACTAATTTAAGTTAATTTTAAAATATATTAAAATAAAATAACATTTTTTAAACATCAATACATTATTTGACTAATTCTAATCAATTTTGAAAAATTAGAAATATCTGTAAATTTAGAAATGTTAAAGATTTATAATATTGTTATCAATGTACACAAAGTATACTTATACTTTACAAAAAGTTTCGTGACCTTTAAATTTTTGTTTACAATTTATAAATATACAAAAACTTAATGACTGTATGTATTAAATGTTTACATTGAGGGGACGTACAGATTACAATTATGTATCATAATTATATTTAGTAAATTAATGATAAATCTCAGTAGTACATAATGTGTGCAGTAAATATAAACAGAGCACTAGCACGGAAAATCAAAAGTTAGTTTATCTGTGTATAATTCGAACATTTCTTTAGCGTCATACTCAACAAAACTATTTTCTATTATTGTTTTATTAAATCAGTACAAGTTCTGCATTAAATCCATAAAAGATTTACCGAAGTCGATTTGCGGTTTTTGTAAGACAATTTCAGTCGTCCAACCTCTCCAGTTTTCATCCAAATATGGCAGATCACACTACATTATAATTTTACTAAATTATAAACTTGTAATTCATATCTACTGTAAACTCATTATGCCCTGAGATTTTCTGTGCTTGTTTAAACATTTTTTTATCGAAAATTACATGATGTGCAGTAAAATAATCTAATTTACAAGAACAAATCTTTTATCAAAATGCAATCATTTAAAATTATCCCAATATAATTATTTAAACAAGATGTTTTTTAGAAAAAAAATATTATTACATTTTTCGTTGTCTATAGGTATTTGAAAAATAATAAATATTAATTTTATCGAAAAATTTTCAAAACCGATTTAATATTTCCCCGATGAAGTTCAGATATATAGAATTCAGCACTCTCTATTGCCTTTCTAAATCCTATTTGAGTTGGCCAAAGCGAATCTAACATGATGTTATACCCCCTTGTCACTTGACGTCACGTAATATTTCAAAATAATCAAGATTTGGGATTGTACTCCCGTCGGATTAAAATAGGCGACCCTGGATTACCCAGAAATCTTTGAAAAACCTACTTTTCCATAATTTTGCAGGGTTACCCATTTCGGCTTTTTTAAAGCGTATTTCTTTTAATCTGTTTCAGAATATATTTATTAAATTGCACCCCTTAATTAGAATAAGCTCTGTTTCGATTTTAAAAGTTTTAAAGTAATATTTGTGGTTTTATGGAAACACATTTTTTTTGTTTGACCTTTCCGGAGTTGGATCCTTTTTGATGTTTCCTTTAAATTGTCATTATATTTTTAAAACATATTATTATTATCCAGTCGCTTGTAAATTTTCTTTTTCTACGTTACCATTTTTTTGTTTGTTTACGTGATTATTTTTATTAGTTAAAGGGTATGTGTCACATAATTTTATATTATTACATCATGTTGAATAGGATGATATTAATGTATCATCTTTTAACTATATTTTACATGTGACACGTATTGTAAATAATAAAATTAAAAAGTAACTACAAATTAAACAAATAATTATATTAAAAACATTTCAAATTTTATAAAAACACATCGGACGCTCAACAAATTTAATTTAAGCTATTTCTCAGGGAAAATACTAAATCAATAACGCTTCATTTTCCCCGTATTCCAGCGATTGGGTCTTAACTCAGAACTTCACGTCCTGACTAGTGATCTGAACTTGATCCATTTGATAATAATGGGACGCACCCTTGCCCAGCCCAACCTTAATGACATTGAATACTTTGTGGGACGATCACCCTTCCTACAACGGATGTATGCATGCATATACAACTACTGGGTATGTGTAGCTGAGGTAGCTGAAACATGTATTGTCATGTAAAAACATAGGTTACTGCATGAATCCAATAATAAGTGCTGCTCCAATTACCGCAAAGTACTTATAACGATTTTAGCTGTTTTAGGACGACTTTTTTACTTGATAATTTGACCTAGTTATAACTAATTGTATATTTACAAATATGCATATTTAATATGTACGAATTTATATTTTGTTAGTGGAATATGTAATGCAAATAATCTATTCGTAATCAACACTTTTTTGCCATTGATTATATTAAACTTTAGTTATACGCACTATAAATGCAGATTGCCCATATATTCTTAATCACTAGAATGTCTGAAATTCCGCTAAAAAAGACAAGCAGTGCATAATTCAAAAAATTTATTTACTTTTAACTTTTTTGCAAAATTATATTTTTATATTATTCAAATTGAACATTTCGTAATATACCATAACTTTATAGAACCATATTCTATAACCATTTCTCATAATGTAATCTATAAAATTGATGCTTCAAATACCCACAAACATACAACACAACATCGATTAGTGTTCTGTTAAAAGTCAAATATATTTTACTTGTGGATTATAGATTTTTATAGACTTTTATGTAGACTTGATCAAATTTTTCACCCAAAACTTTTATAAAATGTTGTGTATAGTGTAAAATGGCGAGTGTGACACGAGCACTGCATATCGAAACGAATGCCTTATTGGTAACGACAGATGGACTATAATAAGTGAAAGATTCGAAATCACTGCTAGTGTTCAACGAGAAGATGCGCTAAATAGCATCGTATATATATATTCTAATCCCAGTCGATCATGTGCTGAAGAACATCATATAAAGAAATTTGAGAGAACACATTGGCTGAGTATCAGTCGAACACTATAACATGTTACCAAGAGGCTAAACTGAAAGCAAATAGCAAACGTATTGTATATTTAAAAATAATACTCATCCAAAGCAAAGAGTTAAATAGGGCGAAATTGAAGAAGTGACAATGTTTAAGTACCTTTGAAGTTGAATGCTCTCGGGCAAAAAGATAAGTTCTACAAAAAACGCATTGAAGCAGCAAACTAATTAGTATTATATTATTCTTGAAGTAAAAGGTTCAAACATTAATGAAGTTGCGTATCTTCAAAGCAGTGGTTGAAAGCGTCATATTCGCGGTTGTGAACTATAGACAACGATCTTGAGTAAAAGGTTCAAACATTAATGAAGTTGCGTATCTTCAAAGCAGTGGTTGAAAGCGTCATATTCGCGGTTGTGAAC
>JAUZND010006186.1:0-10871 GCA_034780555.1 Coelogynopora nodosa | reverse complement strand
TATTTCTGATTTATTTCTTTTCTTTCTATCTGGTGAGCTGATTTTGCCTGATTGATGGTTCCAATCAATTTTATTAACTATAAATATCAGATAGTCATAATTTACTGCTATTCATGTAAAAGCGATCATTTATGCAGAAAGCCAAAAAACTTAAATAACTGGTTACTAATACACAAAACAAAAGTATGTATATTTTTAGTATAAAGAAATACACTGACCATTTATTTATTAAATTTAAAGGAGGTAAAAGCCGTTGGAAAATGGATGAAGAGGTGAAGTGTAGGTATGGAAAATATTGTTAATGTTATATCCCAGTAAATGTTACATACCAATTGATAAATATATAATTAATCGATTTTATATAATCTTCTCATAAAAATGGGTGTGTTTTGGGAGCGGCGTTTGACTTTATAGAAATAAATTCCTTAAGAATTCCAACTTTAATATTTTTATTTCGGTGAAGATGTAAATTTAAGGTAGCTTCCATAGCATTAAAGTACATTTAATATTTTCAGTAATTTATGGCAACAAAATTTCGAACACATATTTTATAAATTTTAACATTTGGTTTATAATGAAGATGTATTTTGATGATACATTGAACTAGCCTTGACAATTTATATTTATGGAATTACGTTACTTTTGTACATGATCAAATTTTCCAAATAGAAAATATATAAATCAAATTCTTGTTTCAATAAACTCTCAAATTTTGTATTAAAACCATATATTATGCAATTTTGGAATACATTGAATCAATTTATATGGATATACTTTTAATTAATTAATGACATTTTAAAGTAATTATATTTCTCTTTATTGAAGAAATTTACCGCCTTAAAATAGCTGTTCAACTATAAATAATTTCACTTTTTATATTTTATAGATTAGTTTTTTAATAGAAAATCTACCTGATTCGTCATAATTTTTTAAATAAAGTTAACTTTGAAGTCTAAACAAGAAAAGCTAATCGGCCAGCATTAACATTACAGGTCTTAGTTATCAATATATTAACAACATAATTATATTTCATTACCCAGTAAACGGTAATAAAGTCACTTGCGCAGAAAGCATGTTCAACAAGCCACCTCAACAAGCTAGTTCAAGTATTGTAATATTTTGTTTGCTGACAATACCAGATGATAAAGAGCAACGAGAATGCGAGACTTATACATTGTATATAAATTCTTATCAATCGAAAATGGAACATGTCGACTGTGAGCACAGTAAGCTGCCTGTGCTGTGTTACTGAGACGAGACCAGCCCCCCTCTCTCACTCGCTCACGTCATCACTTTCAACATCAAGTACACACAGGAGACAGAGATATGGTCATGGCCGCTCCGGGGGGGGGGCGGGGGGGGGGGGGGGGGGGGGGGGGGGGGGGGGGGGGGGGGGGGGGGGGGGGTAGGGGGGCCCCCCCCCCCCCCCCCCCCCCCCGCGTCCTCTAAATACCTATCTCTACGTGGAGATGGTGCTCCAGATAACTCGGCTCTTGGCCTCACTCGGTTACCGACGGCACGGCTAGCATTTTCTCCGGTCACCCGCCGTACTGGCATGTGTGTGAGAGATGAGGAGGAGCAGAGGTCAACAAATGCACTGCCAGAGCTGTCTTATCGTCAGTCGCGGAGCAGTGGGTATAAAAACAGGAGTACACCGAGGAGTGGCAGACAACTTTGACACTCCTCGCCACCGGAGTTGGAACAACACCGAACAAACTTGAACTATGAAGATGAACAAATCCGGCGACGACTGTTGGGGAAACAGTGTGGTCTGTTTTTCAGTTTTATTTTACTCGAATCTTGTGAGCTGGAAGGCTAGATTTTATGCAGTGTGTTTTCGCTCGAATAAAATGCCAGATCTACCTCTTCCAGCCACAGAGTTTGACCCAATCGTCCGCAGATATCAAAGACCGGTGAGCCACTCTTATTACTCTTTACACAATTCAGAAATGTTTAACTTTTGAACATTATTAGGCGATTTTGGTGTACTGTTCTTTTGTAAATAAAAGTTTGCATGATTAAAACAGCCGTTGTTGAAAATAAGTTAAAGATAATTTAGTTTGACAACTCGATTTAACCAACTAGTCTTGCTATAGTTGGCACCTAGCTCAAATGTGTAGTACCTAGCCATTGTGCGGTAATTCAGTCACGATATTATAGATCGTAACAAACAAACTATCAAATCTATTATCTGTAAATAATTCCAAGGCTCATCCCTTAAGCAAACACAGCTAAAGGTGTATATTATATAAATATATTATTTAGCAGTAGCAACATGTACTCGTAAACACAAACCCCCCAGATAAAAGCAGACGTCGATGCACACAATGTATATTCGACGAGAACCGAGCACGCTAGCTGGCTCACTAATCTCTCGCTAGCCGCATCGCACTAATGCAGCCCCCCTGTGAATGTGTCAGGAGGATGATATTGTTCGTGCGCGGTCGCTTATAGTTTTATTAGCCGTCCTCTCTTATCTTATCAGTTGAGCGGACAGTGGACACACCAGCCGGCTATACGTAGTATCACCGGCCAAGTGTTCGAATACTGTCGGCAGAATACGGGAACCTGCATGGCCGGTGGGTCGTATGTAGGTAGCGCTCCCCCATGACCACCATGTTCAGTCATATTTTGAGCCGATTTGTTCGATACAAGGTTTGGTATTGTTGCTCTTTTATTGTTTTAATAATTTGTCTTTCAGGATTTTAATGTTATGTGAACTACTATGTGAACAAGGTAATCTAGTTGTGTGTGTTGCTACGGATATCCATACCCTTCCAAGTGCAGTGGAGAGACTTGTATCTCGTCCTGAGATTTGTTGCCTGTATGAGATTCAACTCCTCCAACTTCACTTGTAAGACTATTCGACCTCTGTGTGCAGTTATATGTCTCTTTGATTGATGCAATGTTGCAACTGCTTTAAATATAATCTTTTCGGTTATATTTTTGGGCGTCTCGGTTCATTAATATGTCTTTATTCAAATATTTTGTTTTGTGCATTTAAAGATTCTGCGTTCCAATTCCAAATTTGGGAAGCTCCTAAGTGATTAGTTTTAAATAACATAGACGTAATAGCCTATATATGTTAATAAATGGATATAAGACTTCCGTAGTTTTAATTGTACAGTAAATGAAAAGTTGAAGAATAAGCCGAATTGTTTCTGAATTTAGAATAGTTACACCTTAAATCATGTTTTTGTTCGAAAATCAGTTGCATTTCGGTTCTCAGTTCAGTTGATCGTGTTTGGCAATGTTATTACCGTGTTAATGTGAATATATATGTCTGTTTAAGTAAAAGTGAATTAAAAATGACTACAACTTAAATAGAACACATAAATAAAAATATTGGTTGAATGTGTGTTATATATACAAACCAAAAAAGTAATTAATTACTTTGTTTGATATTTAAATCGATTAACAATATTACATATTTTATATTATACAACAAATATTAATTAAATAATATTAAAATGGCTAAAAAATAACCGTTATATATATATAAAAAAATTACCGATAATCCTTCAGTTTTATGAGTATTATTTGAGACCTACATATTTTCATCTATCCTTTCATCGAAGAAAAAAAGATGTTGTTACTTTGGAATACTAAATATATAATATACAATTATATTATATCTTATATATTATACATTATACAATATAATTATGATAAGTATGTTTTGAGGATGTCAATAAGGTAACTTTCCATTGATGGTCTGATATCATGGAACTATTTTATATACTTCGTCATATATTATAACAAGGCATGCATTATCTACAACATAATTCATAAACTAAAATGTGCTAAATTTCTTATAAAATTCATTATATCCTTTGAATACACTATCGGGATACACTAAATAAGTTATGAAAAATATTTACGATTATGTGAAAAAGTTTAATATATTATTTGTTAAATTAATAATTATTTATTTTCTGAAAATATTTTAAAATTTAATAGGTATTGTCCAATGTATTGAGACCTTCGTACATATGCACAATGTATATATAATATTCAACATAACTGTCATATATACCCTCGTTTATTTTGTATTTAAAAGTTTAACTTTAAACGTCTAATATAATTATCAAAACCTTAGCATATGACGTGTAATGTAGAAAATTCGTTGATTTAATTTGATAATTACGTAACATATTCATTTTGTTATTGTAAATCTGTTTGGTATGTCTGCTTGTGTCTTAGAGTACAGTGCGTATGTTTTCGTCTTCGTCCTACAATGATTTTATTACAACCGTAATTTATTAAATCGGTATTATTTATTAATTCAATTAAAAATGTTCAGTAGCTAAATTACTTTGACAGGTCCATAGCAATTGTTTATTACTCGATTTCTTGATTTCAATATACTATTAAAAAGAGATTTTAAGGACATCAATGTATGAAATTAGAGGGCTCGTCAGCGCCCGATTATTTTCATACATTGATGTCCGTAAAATCTATTATTACAATGTACTATCATTGTACTTAACTTAATATAATAATGCACAAAGAGGGCGTCAATTTATACAAACGGAGGGCATCAATCTTTAAATCAATTCAAGAATTCTAATTGCATTATTATATTAAGTTAAGTACAATGATAGTAATAAGAGATTTTACGGACAACAATGTATAATGAAAATAATCGGGCGCTTACGTGCCCTAAATAAAATATATCATTACGAGTTTCATTCACGCCCTCTGTTTTATATATTATAAGAAAGATAAGTTAAGTACAGAATGGAGCGATGTGGATGGCATCTTAAAGAATATGTTCTCTTTTTTATTCAAAAATCTGATTATTGTTCACATGAAACATTTATTTTCCTTTTTTAAATTTAAATACGTGTCGCTCAAAAATGATTTATTTCCATTTTTAATTTGGAAACTGTAAGTGTTGCTAATTATTTTGCCTAAGCTATGTAATTAATTAATTTTAATGTTAATAAATATATTTATATATATTTGTTCATTCATCAATAATCTTAGTTAATTTTATTTAGATGTATTTAATTGTTAATGTTACTTTATTTTAGTTAATTATGTAGTAAAATAATTAAACAATTTTTATTGTTAATTTATGAAAGAAAAATGACTAATTATGTAATTAATTCACTACCATAAAATACAGTTTGAACATATTATATAAAAAATTGCATTTTGGCTAAGTTTTGTCTAACTTTTAGTTGACTATATTATTAAAATTAATTAAAGAAAGATGTTACATTCTATTGTAAATGACCAAATATCTATAGATAATTTTAGAGAAGAAAAAAGTTGATTTATGTAATATATACATTTATCTTGAAATGGTGCATCTAATTAGAAGTCAAAACTAATTATAGTGAAATATTGTCATATTTCATTACTACATTTATTTATATTTAAAAAATTAAAATAAGTCAAAAGATGAAGAATAATTGGAACCTTTCAAATATACTACTTAATCATTTTCATCAGCAATGAGATTTGGACAGCGCTGTTTCGTCCTTATTAGTAACCATCAACAGACCAAAGTGCACACAAACAAAATATGCCTCAATTCAGTTAAAGCACTTTACAAGGCCCTCTAGGTACTCCATATAGGAGCCAATTTGCATAAAACTAGTTAAGATCAAAATCCATTGATACAAAATAACCAGTTAGCAAAAAAGATCGGTTTAATTCAAACGTGACTGAGCTAATAAGAAGAAATGAGTACAATATCGTACTTAGAATATTAGAAAATAAAAAGTCACAAAACAGATACCTTTCAAATATACTACTGAAGCATATTCATCTGCAGGGAGATCGGAACAGAGATGGTTGCATAAGCTAACTAGTCATTTTGATTCAATGGATTTTGATCCTTTCTATGTAGTTCTATGCAAATCGTCTCTTATGTGGAGTACCTAGTGGGTCTTGTAAAGTGCAACTGAATTAAAGGTTCAGGCATATTTCGTTGACCTGATGAGTCCTAATAAGGACGAAACAGCGTTGTCCAGATATCCCCGCTGATGAATATGTTTCAGTAGTATATTAGAACGACTTCATTTATCGTGACTTTTCTTTTCTAATACGATTTTGTACTTTTTTCTTCTAACATTTTTTGGATAATTTAGATTAACGTATTTCTATGTGAATAGTTTCTAATCGGTTTAATTTTTGGATAAAAATGCTCTAACAATATAAAGTATTTAAAAATAGAGTTAACAATAATTTATGTGTAGGCCTATACATGTACTGAATCATTGAAATAAAAAATAAAATGAACAAGCCATAGATATTGTACTTCTTAAATGATGTACAATTAAAGCTATATATATATAATATCTATGGAACAAACATATTAAAATCCTTTAATATTTAAATACTTTTTTAAAAAATACACCTTACTATATTAGCCTACAGATCGCTTTATTAATATAACGTTTATTATATATAGAAATATTGCCTTGTCTATTATAATATTACTAGAAAGAACATTTAATAAAATTGATTTTTAATTAACTAATTAACTACAGTAAATCTCGTAGAATGCAATATGGATGCCAACAATTCATTATATAATGTATACATTGGGTTAATCACTTGGTATTTTCTTTTCGTACTCCACTTAATTCGTTTACACATATTTAAATAAGTTTTTTCCGTTCTTAATTTTTAATTTTGTGCTATAGAAAGAGCAGTTTTTCTTTTAAAATAAATTGTACTTTTCTATAGCCAATATGCAGTTCAACATCATTTTATCTTTATTACATTTTATACAATATATTTAATAATTCATATTTAGTGATCTGAGTAAAATGTTCGACTAGTCACTTAAATGGGGAGCACATATGTGTGTAGAGTTACTGTCCAGGGAGAGAAGTCGTGTATTTGTAATCTTGACATTAATTGTATATTTAAAAGTGGTAGACATACATATATAGTATCGAATGGTCGCTATTTCAATGAGATAATGTCAAAAGTTGTATTTTTTATTAGAAAATATTTGTTTAAATTTAGATATTAATTAATTTTAAAATTAATTTCTCGTCTTTGTGATTGTCCTCGAGTTGTATTTTAATCATTAATTAAATAGTTTCAAAATAATTATACTGTCTCTCACATCGATAAACCATAGCATTTGTTACTGCTAGAATTAGATTTTTTACTATAACTGTACTATTTAAATAACACATATATATATATATATATATTATACTGTATATAAGTATATGTACCGTAATATATTATGTACAATATAACTTTACTATAACTGTACAATATATACATTTACTATAACTGCATTATATGCAGCCTACAATATAACTTTTTTCAGCAAACTGATTTGGTTGCATTATATATCAACTGCATGATCAATGAGCCATTGTATGATCAACTGCATGATCAATGAGCCATTGTAGGGCCATATGCAACATATCGTAAAAGGAATTGGTATTAATGTAATAAAAACACAAACTTAAAGAATGCAATAAATATGTTCTTAGATTATTGAAACTGATAAATTACATACGAAAATCTGTATTTTATCGTTTAAATTGTGGCTTTCATAATCAAAAATCAGTATTGTTTATGAGCGATATGTGTGTATTTGGCTATACAAAATTGTAAATGAACAATATATTGTAAGACATACATACCTATGTTAAGTGTACTGATATAAGAACATTGATTACAAGTAATTGGTCTAATGTATATGGAACATTCAATAAACACACTATAGACGTGGGATGCATTAGTCTGACAAGCAATCTATTAAAGATCATATGAGATAGTTTAATGTTTATGGCAAAGTATGAATAAAATATGTGGAAGCGCAATACAATAATAAAATTTAATGACGAGATCAGATCTCATTCTCAAATGACAGACATAGTTAAATATGTAATACTAAAAACATATGGAAACAACGCAAGCTACATTAAACCATAGATTTATAAAACGCATGCTTTAATAGACAATATAAAAGTCCATTTTTAGTACTACAATCATAACTCCAGTTATAGAATGTTCCAATCAGTGATAAAATGTAGAATAACGATGTTTTTATGTTTAAGTCGTTATAATTTGATGTAATTTTTAGATAAATGTTAAAAATATATATTATAGTTAATATTGGTGAATAAATAAATATATTTATTTATTTATATATATTTGTATCAGAATGAGGGGCATAGCTAAATTGGAATTAATAAGTTCACATTAGTTTTTTTTGAAAACTATAAAGTGTAAGAAAGTAGGTTTTAGTTATTTTAAAAATGAATGATGAGTATCATTGTTATTCTATATTATAATTGTATAATAAAGGATTGTGCTTCTTTAATTCATAAACATACACAAATTGCAATACTAGTAATTTACTAGATAAAATTGGAAAAAATATAATTTTGACATTTTATAAATTTATTAAAATTTGAAATATTTATGAAAAATATAAAATTAATCATTTATTTAAATTTTATAGAATTGACACTTTTTAAATTTAAATGATAAAATTACTTTTTATAATCTTTCGCTTGAAAGATTTTTCGCTTTTAGTTTTAAATTACAACATAAAAAATACCTTACAAAAAATGATCACGTAGGCAATCCATTAAAAATAAGTATTGAATTACATACATAAATGGTAATGTTATTTCACCTCAGTTGAATAATGTATAATACATTCTTTCCATATGAAAGACAACCAAATTTAAACATGAAAAATTACGAATAGTAATATATCGTATAAAATATAATGGGTAAAACATAAATATTTTTATTTATATTTCATTTATTTTATTACGTTTTATTATTATTATATAATAATATGTAAAACATTTTAGTTACATTTAAAACAAAATATATATTTTTTGAGATAATTAAAATGGCTACCACTTTAGGAGTATTAAAAAGTTAAATTATTTATTTTAACGAACGTTTGAACTATTTTGATAATTCATCGGCCGCACAGTAAACATCTCGTTTTTATGAGTTTTTTTTTTCTAATACAAACATAACTTAGACGTATCATGGTTGAATGAAATTAAAGATATACATCGGAATATATATATTCAAAATATTTTAAAAATAAGTTATACTGTATTGTACGTACCGAGAATTGAGCTCATAGCTCCCCAATTGAAGGTGTTAACCGGTCACTCTTTTTCATATCAATTATAATAACATTTTAGAAAGGGTAGCTGCATTTTTAAAGAATAACGTGTAAGTATGTTTAAACAAACTCAAAAAAATAGTTACTCTGAAATATGTGTGTCCATTATGCCCGTTAATGAATAAATAATAATGGTTTTAATTGTACAGAAAGTAATATTTGGACGGAATGGAGAGCAAAAATAAAGATGACGTCGAGTATTCACGAAGTGTAGTAACGACAAAATAGTTATTCTATGAGAAGAATGTTACAGCAAAAATTCTATAAGAAGAATGTTCCAGCAATTATTATATGAGAAGAATATTCCAGAAGTTATTCTATGACAAGAATGTTCCAGCAATTATTATATGAGAAGAATGTTCCAGCAGTAATTCTATAACAAGAATGTTCCATCAAATTATTATATGTTGAATTTCACTTAAAATTTCAATATGATTGTTTTATAGAAATTTGTCTTTTTATAGTAATAATGTTTACTTAATAAAGATAAGGTTTTCCAAATCTGGAATAAATATTTATTAAACAGGTAATTCAAGTTGTAAATTAATTACATAATACGATTATATTAACAATCAAAAAAGTTGTTATAACAGCTGTGTTAGTCGAGTGTTTGCGAGCCTTATTGAATACTTTTTGCATGAAATACCCTGTAATATTGTGTGTTGATGGATTTTTTGGTTTATAGATAATCTTCTTTTCTGTAAAATACGTTAAATAAGTGAAGACAAATAACTTACAGACTGCAATGTAATGTATTAAATATTAGTTTTAAATAGCTTAAAATATGTGAAATTTTTCAATTTCAAAATTTACAGTCTCTTTATTAACATAATTTTAAAGTTTCTTTAAAAATTGATAAGGAGATTATTACTTTTATTGAAAAATCAAGAATTTTAAGTCAAACAAATCTTACACTAGCGGTACTGTATCTGTCCTACATTATGGGGAGGGGTGTGGGGTGCATGGTGGGTGGGGGAAACCAATGTTCTTTGCCACAATATAAAGTAAAGTATAGGTAAAGTATGCCTAAGTGGTCTACATTTATTGTATACAAAAAAAGTATACAATAACCGAATTCCAGATGTGTCATGACAGTTTTTAAAGAACCATAAAAACAGAACTATCAATTATCGGAAATCTACTTATTATGAAATAATTTATGTTACAATTACAATAACAAAAAAAGGTGCATGTTATAATAAATATAATTGTTCCTGAATCAACTTAAGTAATTAAATTTGAAATATAAATAACACCCAGTGAATAAAATATTAGTCACGAATATACAACAGAATACAGTATAATTATCTATTTTAATAAACATAAATTCTAATTCAACAATAATTTAGCGGAATATACTCGTAAGTAATTCAACAATAATTTAACGGAATATACTCGTAAGTAATTCAACAATAATTGAACGGAATATACTCCGTTTTACAAGCAATTCAACAATAATTTAGCGGAATATACTCGTAAGTAATTCAACAATTATTTAACGGAATATACTCCGTTTTACAAGCAATTCAACAATAATTTAGCGGAATATACTCGTAAGTAATTCAACAATAATTTAGCGGAATATACTCCGTTTTACAAGCAATTCAACAATAATTTAGCGGAATATACTCGTAAGTAATTCAACAATAATTTAGCGGAATATACTCCGTTTTACAAGCAATTCAACAATAATTTAGCGGAATATACTCGTAAGTAATTCAACAATAATTTA
>JAUZND010006185.1:0-10872 GCA_034780555.1 Coelogynopora nodosa | reverse complement strand
TGAATACTGTTTGAATATTTTAAATAAATAAATATGGTTTTGGATAGCCGCTCGTTTTTTGTGATACAGCCTATATTTGCCCCCACTTTTGACATAAAACTGTCTTATTGGCTTCTATATTAATTAATAATTAAGTTACGGTAACACTTGATTTTTATGTGATTTTAATAATATATAAACTTTTGCGAAGTTTCTTCGAGATGTTGGATGGCTGAACCTATTCTATTTATATGATATCATAATTAAATTAAATTTTACATTTCAATTTCAATTTTAATATTTTAGTTTCATATTTTTACTAAATGAAAATCTTTTAAAACGTCCAGCTAATCACTTGCTTATGGAGTTACTGTTCGTTGACCAATTGTCCAGCCATCATTGTTTTCACTCTTGCCACAGAGAAATTGGCACAGAATAAGCGATTATCCGTGTTCCAGTTTACTTCTAAACGTTACATTAATATGAAAAAACGAAAACGAATAATGATGAATATCACTGACTGAAATTATCTTTTATCAGTGGGCAAGGACACTGGATCTGCATAGGGAGTTCTTACATTTTCATAAATGTCTGTTGGTGCTTTCTTGATGATCTAAATTCACTCATGCCAACAGATAGATTCATGTGTGTTGATTGTAGACGGCAGTTGAAAGAAAATGTTGTTTTTCATATCAATAAATTCGCCATTAAAATATAATGATTTTCAAACATTTCGAGGAATATTCGAGTTATTGTTTACCTGTCTACCTACCTATGGCTTTAGTCAACACCATCTTATTTTCACAATATGTATCCGGGACAATTTGTGAAAAGGGCGGTTGCAAAGAAATCTATTAAAAATTTATTAACATCTCCATTAAATGGGTGTAAACCTGGACATATTAGTATTAATGATCTATACATTATAATTTTATTAACATTCGAGTTGACAGCTTCAGTTTTCTCTGCGTATACAAATGAATTAAGCAGGCCACAGATTATAACCTATCTTTTATATACGCGTTGTCAATAGTTTCCATACCACAAAGAATATATACATAGTGTGTAGAGAAGGTTCACTCTTTTTAAAAATTAACTAAATGCTAAATTTGTAAATTAACTAAACGCAGAAAATGTTTCTCGGGTCGAAAGAATTATATGTAATAATTAATTACTATAATTGCATTATTGAATTAAGTTACGACGTTCTTTCTAATGCAAATTGAAATGTATATATTATCCGTATGAAATTGTAATATTAAAATATATATTATATATTATATTATATTAAAGTAGTAAAATTGATACAGAATTATTTAAATTATAAAATTGCAATTACCTACAGAAAATCTTTTATATTTTATCTAACAAAAATTGGAATAATATTTTTAATAATGAGCATATAATATACATGAAAATTTTAATCAACAGGTAAAACCATCTAAATATTTTGACGTATTTTGAGCTCCGTATTTTCTCAAAATTATATCGATTTTAAAATTTGTATGTTAATAAATTTCAGCGAAAATTAAGTGCGAGTCTTCCTAACCATCCTATAATCTTTGCTTTACATTTTTATATTTTATTGTCTTCCACGCATGAGACGTTAACTTAGTTTAAACATATGTAACAAACGTAATTAACAAACAATATGTATATATGTAATATTTCATGCTTTTAAATTGATGAATTTAATTAAAGCAATACTTTTAGCCGATAAAATAGCACTATTACTTAATAAGATTTAAAATATACGAAATATTATTCTTAATTTACTACGGTTATTCAACTTTATTAATTATGTAAATATAATTACGACAGATTGAGTTCACATCTACGTGTAGATATTACTGGATTATAATACAACTGACTTAGGTTACATTATGGATATTATAATAATTAAGTCCACTTGTTGAAAATATAATATTTAATGAAATATAAATGTTGCAGGATGCATATCTTCTATATGATTATAATTATATTATACGGCATAGATTGATTTTAACGAGTTACTAAATATCCGTTTTCAGTACAATATATACTACATTTAGCCGGGATCACGGTCAATATAAATACATCAATTATTTACACTCATATTGACACAGGATCAAGCAGAATTATAAATTACTAAATGATTCCACGTTTTGTTCTTGTATTGTATATATACAATACAAGAACAAAACGTGGAATCAATATATATATTGGCTGATACGTTTTATGTAAAGCGTTTGAACTGTGGGAAAGCGGTTCTCACCGCACCGCTCATAATTGTATATTTGTCAATATAATTTGTACTTTGTAAGAGGACAGTATAGAGGGCAGAATTATTATTTTTTACGATCAATTCATTAAAATGTAATCGATTAAAAATTCATAAATGACATATACAAATATTTATTTCACATAGGAAATGAACATTGGACGAAGTTTAATCTGATAAAAAACCCATTTGTTTTCAAATAAAATGAATGAATTATTTATTTTAAAATATTATAAACTTAAAGAATACTGATCCAAAAAAATTAATTGTTTCAATATTTTCTATACTTTTAATTTAGTAAAGTATTTGTCATTATATGTCTTCGTATGAATGTATAACGAATAAACCTTTTAGTATATAATTGAAAGTATCTATAAACTTTAAATATTAAACAATTTTATTTTATAATTATTTGTTTCGCATGGAATTTATTAAATTAGTTTAAATTGTTTTTTAAACAAATATTATTTAAAGTAATTTTTCGTGAACTGTAACCATTAAATAAATAAGTATTGCTAGGTATAATACTATTTAAACATAGAACTATACTGTTTTTTCAAATGTAAAAATAGTATATAATATATAAATATTTAAGTTTGAGTTAAAATTAACATATACATATAATTTAATAAAAGTTATAATGATAGAAACTTATAATACTATTTAAACTATTTACAAGTAAGCATTCATCTACATGTAATGTATGCATATGATAATTAAAATTAAGCTATGCTATGTAAAGATTATTACATTGAAAGTAGTTAGAAATTCAAAATATAAAATAAGCAATAATCATATGAAATATTAAAATAAAATAACTCATAACACTCTCCTCCCCTAAGTATGGGTAAGTAAACTTTCATAACACTCTCCTCCCCTAAGTATGGGTAAGTAAACTTTCATAACACTCTCCTACCCTATTAAAATAGTTCCACACAAGGTATACAATTAATTATAATACGAAAGGAGGTCACATTGAAAATTGATTTTTAAATAATCAAATGTATTGAATCTAAATTCATTCAATTAGTCAAAATAACAAATCAATATTTTTTGTATGAATTTCATGCATTCGTAATAATAATAATTTGGTTTAAATTAAACTATGGAGTGTTTTAATATCAGTGGAAAACGAAGACACCTTACACAAATTTCATTAAAATGTAAAAGAAATAGGTTGAGCCAGAATACACGTAAATGCCTAAATATTTGGTAATATGACAGCTATGATATAATAATGTAATAATTCGTAATTACTATATTTAAATAGTTCAATATCTATCTATAGGTTCATTCCGTCTGAATGTTTCCTCGTAATAATAAAATTACCTTTTTTACACAATATAAAACATTGATCATTATTAATTATTATTTATTCATTAAAATAAATTCCATAAAGAATAAATAACGAAAATGTGATAACTTTTAAAATAAAAAGTAGTGATATAAAGCAGTAGTATAAACGACAGTTTTCAAACAAATATCACTATTTTAATAATAACATGATCGATCGGGGTTAACATCAAATCCGTCCCCGATGAAAGCGCATGGCCAGTCCGGCAAGGGTGACAAGTGTTGCTTGCAGCTGCTGCAACCCCCGCTCCCCCTCCCTCTCTCGCTCCCCTCACCTGCACCACCGGCCCGTGTCCAGGCTCCGCCCGGGGTGCAGCGGAACCTGCTACGCAGCTATGAGAGCTGGTCCCCGGAGTACATCGCCAGGGGGGGCTCCGTCACACGGTACAGTGCCCTCTTCGCGCTCGCCTGGTTCCACGCGGTGATGCAGGAGCGGCGCAACTTCATCCCCCAGGTTGGTTGGTTGGTTGGTTGGTTGACGGGCTGGTTGGTTGGTTGGTTGGTTGGTTGACGGGCTGGTTGGTTGGTTGGTTGGTTGACGGGCTGGTTGGTTGGTTGGTTGGTTGGTTGGTTGACGGGCTGGTTGGTTGGTGGGTTGGTTGACGGGCTGGCTGGTTGGTTGGTTGGTTGACGGGTTGGTTGACGGGTTGGTTGGTTGGTTGGTTGGTTGACGGGCTGGTTGGTTGACGGGCTGGTTGGTTGGTTGGTTGGTTGACGGGCTGGTTTCAATTGTGGATTTTGTAGTGCTCCTAGGAGGAGTCCTGAACAGTTTGATTGGTAATTATTAAAAAATTATTAATATTTTTATTATCAAAATATGGTAATTTATTAGAGATTTTCTGGTAATAAATGATATACTTCTAATGTGAAAATTTTAACATATCCATGATTGGAAAGGAAATTGAAATATCACATTTTCAGGAAAGTTAAAAATTTAAAACATAAAATATTGCTTTTGCGTTAATTAACAATGAGTATTGTAATATTTAGAGGAAACGGGATATGATGTTATTATTTAATTATTTATAGGAATTATTGTAAAATACAATTTATTGTGATTTTGTCAGAGATAATATGATCTATTTCTTGACAAAATATTCGTGGGGTGTTGTTATTCCACAGATTTCAATATATCTCTAGGTTATCTCTAAAAGTCTATGGGTTATTCGGATTATAAAAACGGTCAGATATTCTTTCAAAACTTTTCTGTGTCTATTTACAAAATATCGTCAATGCATATTTCATGTTTCTTCAAAGTTTAGTCATATTTTAGAACCAGATTTTGTTTTAATATTAAAAAATGAAGAATATAAAGTGTGTATAATAAAAAAAAATTGAAAAAATTTGTTATTGTTTCAATTGTGTCGAAACTTAGTAGTATTTCCAACTAGTTCTATAGATATCATAAATAATATTTATTGTTAATAAACATATAGTATTCGAAATTACGTGACAGTATCTATATTGTATAACAATTTCAAATTCAAATTAACGTAAATATAATTTTGAAATATAAAATGTAGAAATGGAAGAGTAAAAAGATCTTTAAGAAGAAAAATATCGATTACTAAAATCAATTTGTCATGGTGTATTCTATATCAGGAATTATTGAAACGTTTTTAAGAGGGGAATGTGTACATTTTCCATAACTTCTGTCAAAGCACAATAAATCAATCGGAAGTCGCACAAATAATAGTAAGCCATGACTAATACAATTCGTAAATCAATAGCTAAAATCATAACAAACCGTCAGGGTTGGACAAAGTTCTACGAGTTCTCGTTCTCCGACTTGCGCGCGGGAGCCGACATCCTGGACCGACTGGCCAAACAGGGCGAGATCAAGTGGGAGTTCGTCCACGGCCTGTTCGAGAATGCGATCTACGGCGGCCGGGTGGACAACCCCTTCGACCTGCGCGTGTTGACCTCGTACCTCAACCAGTTCTTCAACGCGGGCGTGTTGAGCGGGGGACGGGGGCAGAGCAAGATTGGTCCGATACGTCTGCCGGGCACTACCACGGGCGGGGTGGGTGTTGCTTGTTTTGTTTTAGCGTTTGGTTTACTTATACTACTTGTGAGTAGTATGTGCAAACTTAATTTCATTTTATGGTGTATTTTGCCGACATTTGCATGTGTCCATTTTTTTAATTCGAAGCATTATTTTAATGATTGTTTTGTTATTCATAAACACGCTGAGCACCAGTTTATGATCTTGCTTGTACCGAGTTTGGTTCTAAACGGGATTTGAAATTAACTGGATCATTGAAAGGCAGACGAGTATGATACCACTGGACCATGACGATAATTGAAAAAAGATTAAATTATGGAAGCTCACAGAAGGAACTTGAGAGAGTGTTCAAATTAGAAAAGGAAGGATCATAAATAAGTATCGAAACTTATAAAAAAGATCGATGCAAAAGAAAAAAGTTAATTTTTATTTAAGATTGCTGGCTCATATTTTCTATCCAGAAAAATATATAATGAACCATAAAAAGGCGCCTGAGGAATATTGTGACGTGGTAAAAATACTTGATCGTGTTTCTTTCAAAATTCGTATTATGTTTATCGCCATTTTATTTTTGTATAATTAATTAATTATTATAAATTAATATTGGAAAACGATTTTATGCTATGTTTAATTGTTGTATAAAATGAGTGTAAAATTCGTTGAAATGATAATATTCATTTCTCATAGAGTGAAGGATGAATGTTTTGTAGGTAAACAGATTATAGGGCGAAGGGAAACAATTATGTGCAAGAAATTGAAGAGTTGATGCAAACATTAAATGTCAACACAGTTCTTATTGAGTGAAACTGAAAGATTACTTGAAATATATAACAAGGTATAATAAGTATAACAAATAATGCTGCCAATCCCATAATTATTACAGTTTAATGTCTTTGTTTGGGTTTTAAACTATATCCAGGACTAGCTTCTGTTGACTAGTATGTATCAAAATACTTTAAATTAGATTAAATTGGTGTTAAATCAGTTATTCGAAAAGCAATGTTCAACAATTTGGATAGCGTTTTCATTTAGCTGAATTTTCTGTCTTAGTATAATGTACCATTTATATAATTTAGTGACATTTATAGTTATTAAGTAACCCCATTATTTCAATTTCATATTAGTTTTAATGAAAGTTTTTAGAAAAACTATTTCAAAAGTGTTTCATTAGTAAGTAACAAATTTGAGTAATTTGTAAAACAAAACAAAATGAATGTAAAACAATTAACATAAAACGAGTAATATTTGTAACCGAATCAAACATGTAAACAAATTAAAGTAAATGTGTTCCGATTTTTGACTTATGGTTTCCATTAGCAAAATATTTTTCACTAGCAATTTACCATATGAAAATAGGCTGTGAAAAATTGAACAGTATAAATTTGAGATAATTAATTCACTAACTCTATATACAAAACAGTACATTAAAAACGGAACAAAACATAAATTTGAAACACGATAAATGTAATAATATCAAACATTTTTAATAACCCCAATAATAAACTTTATCAACAATCTATCGTAATATATTTAGTATCATTTTGTAGAGTGTGAAAAACTGGTCAGGGATAACTATGAAACAAATACATTTATTCAAATTTTATGTGTTTAAAGTGGTTCAAAATGTTCCATTTCAATTCATATGCTACGGGAGGGGGGAGGAAGGGGAGGGGGAATTTTACAGTTTTACGCTACAGTTTTGAATTTGATAGTGTACTGCACATTGTCGCTAAGTTACACCAATTAGAAGTACAAAAATAGCGCTGGTTGTAAGTGACCAACCTACTTTCGTTGCCCAGGACTACGTGGCTTGCATCAACGAACTGCCTGAGTTCGACAAGCCGTCCTACTTTGGCCTGCCGGAGAATATTGATCGATCTTCGCAGCGAATTATCAGCTCGCAGGTGATTGGTCAGCTGCGAATCCTGCAGCGTGCCGATGTTAAGGGGACCAAGTTCGACAAGGACGTCTGGGGTCAGGAGCTGGGACAGGTGCTCAATCTCTGGAAGAAGCTCAATCAAGGATCGCAGATTATTCAGGTACAAAAACAGTTTCATTTTTAGTGAACAATATCAGGAAATTGTCGGAACTTAACAAAATAACTTCCTATAAAACACGTGGTTGGAAGTTAAATAGACGTCCAATTTTACTTAATTGTCATCGGATAATAATTAGAATTTATGACAAACATAAAAACACACAAATATTTATATCTATACTTACATTTATATAATGCTTACTTTAATATATAATACTTATAATTTATTAAACGAAATATTATTTACATATATCGATCCATCCACACACGATTAAAAAACAATTACCCTATTATTAATTGTAGGGCCTATATATATTCAGGCTTATATAAATAATATTGTATAATTATAACAAATACACATAATATATTCCATAAATTATAATCCGTAGGCCAATTCCACAATGGTATTGCTAACTACACATTAATCTTTATATTAGAGTCAGTCAATCAAACCTCAGTTGATGTGCTAATTATATTGTGACTTTCACAATTTGCGAGAATATCGAGAAAATAACTGATAATATACGAGACACTAATTTTTCTGAAATTGATACCAAGATTTTATTTGAATCCGTTTCAAAACATAAATCAATAATAGAAGATAAAAAAAACAGATAACTCTACAACAAAATGAAAGAATAGGGCATGAGAGATGATGTCGAACTTGTTTGATTCTACGGGAATTAAACGATCAAGTCAGCAGCTGCAAACAAAATGGAACAATTAAAAAAAAGTAAGCTCAGATCTTTAAAAGCTTTACACCTGGGAGGGCTGGAGACTGTCTTTCAGTCCCCCCAATTTATATATATTCTAATGGTAGATATTGATTGTTTTTCAGTAATTTAAAATTCCGCTGCCAGTGTTACGTAACATTTACTTTAAACTATAATATAAATAAATCTAGTCAATAGGATAAATCAATGAAAAATATGTAAGACTTTCAATTAAGAAAACTATTATTCAAAAAGTAATTGCCCAACAAAACACAATATTGTACGTTATTTACAAAACATATTATATTATATATTGTCATCATCGTAAATAAAATAATCTATATATCACAGACCATAATAAACTCAGCATGCACTGTTTTATTGAGAACATTATGGAATTATTATTAAAATAATAAGTTATTAAGCCTATTGTTTACATATGATATGTCACTAAGCCATGGCAACTAAGTATTGGGGCGTAGGGCCGTAGATAATATATTTACAATAAATTATGTTAACAACTTTTGGGAATTAAATAAAACAGAATGTAATTAGGGATATTATATATCTTCTTATATTTGTTGTTCATCTGCTATATTTAATGTATGCATATTATCTACTGTTGGTTTTAATGATATGATGTCATTTCAGCACTTCCTGAGGTTAAATGATTTTCTCAAGGTATTTGTTCTACAATTGTTTAAACATATGTAGTTATTATGACAGTATACCGTGTAAAATATCAAAGACGAGTTTTAATCCTTCTATAAAAGTTAGACAAACAGAACTAAGAGCATAGTAAAGACTGTGATTAGGGAAGAGTTAAGATAAGGTATTAAAAACGTTAAAACAAAAATTGCGAAAAACGTTAAACTAAAATAATATAAAATTTATTGTAGAATTAGTAATAATAATAATAACAAAATACTAATAACGATATTATTTTAAAATTTGTAAGAAAAAGAAGAATCGTATTAAATCTTATAGTATAATATGAGTTTTGAAATGCAAAAAAAGAATTGCAGAATTAGGGGGAAGTGGACGGGGACGGACGGAGTAGTACAATATACAGATTCTAGAAAGTACTTACACCAACAACCATCCAATAAACCAGACTAAAACAAAAAAACACAACAAATCAGAACATTTGTAGTACACAATGCAACAGCCTAGAAAATGATAAGATGGTAAGTCATGCCTGTGGAACATGCTAAGTCAGAACCAGAATGAGAAAACTAGTCTGAATACTACATTATTTTTAATATGAATACAGACGGATACATATTCAACTAAAACGCCCTAAATTGTGTAATTAGTACAATTTATTTATGACAAATTATTTGTTGCCCTGCTGTATATATCCATCTAAATTGGACCCTTCTCATTTGGCTAGGGTTTGGCTCATCTATAATAATACTACCTCGGAAGTAACCCCTATTGAAGCCCTCAACACATTTGAAATAGCCTGTTTTGATATATTATAATCTCATGAAAATAACTTATTTTTTTCAATATAGAAACCATTGATATAGCTTGCTTTGGTGCCCTTAAAACTTTCAAAAGGGACAGATTATTTCTTAAATCTAAAATTTATAACAAATATTGACTTTTTTTGGCATTCTAAAAAGACTCGGAATATTCTTTTGTAATTTAGCAGGCATGTACACATTAAATATGAAAAATCGAATTTTTAAAATTATTATTTAAAAAGCTTGTAAATTGTAGCATACTTGTTTGGACAATTTGCAAGATAAACTACAACAATGACCTAAAACCCACTCTCAAAATATGTGATACTAAACCCCCCCACCCAACGAACAGATGCGCATCAAGCCGCCCTCGGACAGCTCGACGTCGGACCCGCCCGTCACCGTGTTACTCCGGCTGGAGCTCTACAACGCCGTCTGCCTCGTGCAGTATGTGCATGGCTCGCTGGCCCAGCTCAGCCGCGTGATCCGGGGCTCTGTGCTGCTCACCTCGGAGGTGCAGACGATGGCGGAGGCGCTGCTGCACGGCGAGACCCCGCTCAAGTGGCTGGGCCGGTGGGACGGGCCCGAGGACCCGATTCTGTACCTGCGCAGTCTGGTCGTCCGGGCCAATGCGATCCAGGTGGGTGGGTGAAGTTAGGCTGTTAGCTGCGCGCCTGCTTGCTGCTGTTCTTGTTGTACTTCTTGAGAAACAATTAGGACCACACTCCTGAATGGTCAAACGAAAAGAATGCGTTAGCATCAATCACTGATATTTAAAAATAATATAAACATAATCTTTGATTCCTAACATAATTATTGCCATGAATATGTATTTGTATTTATATGTACATTATATATTACATATAATTCAAGAATAAGGTAAATTTATATATTATAAAAAATTGTAATTTTTATTCTCATTATTAATTTGGTAAATATTTTGTGTCGGCTTAATATAATGAAAGAAATTAAGGCTCTACGACACTGAATTAAATTTATAATACCAATATTTCGATACTAGTGTATCTTTTTCAAGGCAGGTGACAGAAGTGAGA
>JAUZND010006183.1:0-10873 GCA_034780555.1 Coelogynopora nodosa | reverse complement strand
ATAATTTTATATTTATTGTGACAATTATGTTTAAACTTGTATTTTTATCTTGTAATAAAGTTGCGTTTTAAATATTTTAAAATGTTGTTATTATTGTTATTACAAGTGTAACCCTACTTATGGACCACCCTGTATAGTATTTTTTTTTCTATGCATTACTTTTATGAATTGTATATATTACTCAGCTGCTCTTAAAAATAATTATTATGTATTCATTTAGTTTTAAGTTAACCTGCTTTAATATTCTCTATAATAACGTAAGAGAATGTAGATTTTGCATTTTACATATTTTGTTATATATCTGATCGAACTTATTGGCTACGCATAACTAACATTGTTCATGGATTTCTTAACTTTAGTTATGTTTTAGTATTTGTCAATTATTAAGACTATGGTTGTCTTTAATTATGTCTTTATAATACGCTGCGCAGTGATCTCGGTTCCGTCCTCATTTGTGGAGAATGTGGAAATTCCGAGCGACGACTCGGACAACCCCTCGCCTATGGACTACTCGGAACGCCGAACTCTGCCCATATCCATCCCCGATTATACCACGGTTGACCGAAGTGGGGAGAAGTTTGTCGTGAGTTCAAGACTCAATTGAGTTGTGCTGCCTACTTTGAAATCAAATGTTGTCCTTGATCACTCTGCAGCTACCCATTTTACTTTGCTTATTTTTTTATACAATATGCTGATAGGAAACTACAGTATAATGTTTGCTGATTTAAAAAAATTAATTATAGCCACAATGTCTTCAGTTAGTGTATTTAATATCGAAATAATGATGTGGAATATTTAATAACGAGCAATATTAATTGATAGAAGTTTATTTTAGATTCAGTTATTTAACTAGTAGTTGATAAATACTGTTCTTTTATTTAGAGTCTTCCTTTGTTATTGATAAATGCCCTTTACTTTGCTTTAACCATGGCACACAGACAAGTAGTTGATGTATCCATATCAAAGTAAAATATACCTGAAGATGTTTCAGGTCACAGTAATGGTATATTATACAAAACCATGGCCGGTACTCAGGGTAGATATAACAAAAAAAACAATTGTTTTTGTCGGACCCTATAATTATAACAATCCTACCTTCAACCTCCTCTTTTCTATTTTCAGGTATACAACATTCACATGGCAGGCCGGCATCTCTGTTCCCGCCGTTACAGAGAATTCGACGAACTGCACGCCCAGCTGAAGCATGAATTCCCCAACTTCGCCTTCCCAAAACTGCCGCGAAAGTGGCCCTTTCTGCTCAGTGATCATCAGCTCGATACACGACGTCGTGGCCTGGAACAATTCTTGGAGAGTGGTACGTGTAAGACACAGTACACATAGCTGTCTGTCCCCCTAGTCTATAGAGGAATAGTTATGGTTTTCGTTGTCTTACCTGATCATATTATAATCACTGATTGTCTGTTCTGTATATATGTCAAAGAAATAATTTATGCGAGACATAATCAAATATGGTGCATCTTATTTAGAAGCCACTATTTGACTTCATGGTAGCAGGATGATTCTCTAGTTGGAGTGACAGACACCCGATAAGAAAATGGTAGGTTTAAATATTTCATCCGAGTGTTTTTTATACCCTACATAAATACCGGACCTGAACGTTCGGCATGGAGATCGTTCAGTATGCTAATATCATACCCCTTTTAATACACTCCTCTTCTATAGTAGTTGATTGATTTTCAGTTTGAAGACACTCAATTATCTTAATTTATTAATAATGTTGTTACCAATCGAAATATGAAGATTTAAAATGCATGCCAAAATAAAATTCGTTTTAATTTCTTTCTGATATTTGAAATGGTACATATAATGGTCTGAACAACACAGGAAAGTCATATTTAAAAGTATAGGAACCAGGTTACAGTAAGCGCTAACAATTCTTGCTTTAATTACGTGAATGTTCTTTTTTATTTCTTTGATTGAAAAAATAATATGTGCAAGGTTTTTCTTATAAAGGAATAATTTCTGTATTTTAATCCATTTTTAACTAGTACAATCTTTCGCATTGCGTGTTTTTTTAAATAGAGTCCTTTCAAGCGGCATTTTATAGTGATAAACTCCATGATGTTTAGAATTAATTGGTTCCAGCTATTATATTTACTTAAATTTTTCTTAGTTAAATTAGTTAGTATACTAAAGATTGTACACACGAATTTTTCAGTGGCTAAAATGTACTTCCTGCTTTTAGAATAATGGGATTTATTTCTATAAAAATGTTTCTTAACCCTGTATTTTTATAATGAAAATAATTTGTGAACTATTTTGCCACATTTTAAAATGCCTAATGCATTAAATTTAGCAGACCATGACACTTTTAGTTTAGAATATAATATGGACTATACTATATGCGTACCACTAAATTATTTTTATAATAAAATCTTAAAACAATTTTTTGTCGTAAATAAAAGAATACAATTTCGTTACATTAACTCTTGAAATAAATATTTTTTATCGTTTTATGCCTGCATGTTTGTTTATATTCCTGCTTGTAAACGAGCAATCAATGAGAGATAAATAACCTATTATTGCAAATTACCGCTTCCTTTAGTTGACGCTAATGTATTCCTGGAATCATTTATTACTTTTGATGATGATGTAGCGTAGCAGTCCCTTTTGAATGCAGATATTCTCTATAGTAGAAGACATCGTTCTCTAAATTTTACATTCTAGTGTGTACTTTTCTCTGTAGCGAGTGAATGGTAATGGATTTCTTTTTATTTCATCCAATGTAGGGATTCTATTTAAGTAAATTAATTTAAATAAACTAAGCTAGACTTATTATATTATGTACTCAATTTATATTCAGAAATGATAAACCTTTTACTTTTCAGTTTGTTCAGTATGTGTGATCGGAGAATGTGATTTGGTCCAGGATTTTCTTTCCACACTCGATGATAGTGATGTGAGTGTCGAATATTATTTTATTCTACATAGTGTTTTCATTAGCAACATCTTAGTTTCAAACTATTGATGGAAACATGATGCTGACTTTATATGAATTAGTAATATTTTCTATTTACTAATACCAAATTACAGCAATAATGTTTACTAATAATAAATTTACTGCAATTTTGTGGGTCAGTTTTGTCTTTTTTTAAATTTAAATTATTTATCATGCATTTTAAATATTACGAGTTAATTCATTACATTTTTTGTGTTTGGTTTCATTCAGTTTACTGTTTAATATGTATTCGCTATATTTCTTTCTTATTAATTAAAATTAAATATTAAAAAATAGCAGACCAGTCGATTTTACCAGTCTATTTAGCAGAGGGGTACATTGACCCAGCAGCATTTAACATATGCATTCAAATGTTCCCTAATCAGCCGCATAAAATCGTGAAAAATTAAATGATGATCAAAACATCAGTGTTTTTCGATTTTCGGTCATTATTAACTTAATAATTCTACTTGCAACGTAATAATAGTACTTGTACAATACATATGACAAATAGTAGTAATAGTACAGTGGAGCGCCAAAAAAAGATTTTGCATAAAGTTCAAAACAACGATTAGGAAGGATTTGAACATTTCAGAACGATTAGAACACCTTCATTGTATAAAGAGGACGTGCTTACTGTTTTTGTCATGTACATTGTATGTAAACCGTGGAATCGATTAATTGATTTTGATTGTGATGAAATAAATTATCACCTGAAATGATGCAAACTTTTATTTAATCAAAATATATTATAAACATAGGACTACTTACATTTTGACTGAGAACCATTCTACTTAGTAATGGGATTTGTAGAATTCATTGTGAATGTTCTTTTAGAAAGTATGTTTTTAGATAAGAACTTAAGTTCTCCTATAATCTTTTCTTTTTTAATTATTTTAATAAATAATTCTCTCTCCCCATTTTCTCCCCTCTAACCCCTTCTCTTAAAACTTTGAATTATATCCCACTTTAATTCCTGTAGCCGTACGATTGTTATCATTCTGTAATTTTGTCGATAAATTTTCTCTACTTGTGCGAAACTCTAACTCAACTTACCTCAATACTTTACATTAATGCATGTTGATATATATTAAAATTGTGTTATCACTTATTCTACATTTTTAGACTAGCACGGCGTCTTTAGAGGTTGAACTGAAGATTCTGCTACCCACACAAGAGCTGTGCTCAGTACAGATTTCAAGAAATTTTACCTCCGAAGATGTTCTCAGGGTAACCGCTTTATTGCCACTCATACTAATGGTCTTTTATTAGTTGTAAATCGAAGTTGAAATATTTTAATTTTCAATGGAAACAGGATACAGTGGTTCTTTAAAATTGCATTATTTATTGTAATATTTTATTTTTGGTGAATAATCATCAACATGAAATGCTTTTTTTAAATTATAGTTTCTTATAATATTTTTTTTGTTATATGGTTCTATTTTAACCTTATTTTGTTCATACACACAGTCATATTTAATCTTAGTTATATATAATCATTTTACAAGGATTACTATTTGAATTAGCCTATTTACATCACATGTTTTGGGTATTTTGATCATAATATGTGAACTATTATTTTTTAAATTTTAAAATAGCCATTATTAATTTTGACTTTCTCCAATATTTTATTAGTAAAGGTTATAACTAAGTTTTTTTAGTGGATTATAAACTTTGTCATTTGTGATATACATCAAGTCTTTTCGTTGCGGAACTTATATTCACAGGGTAGGCTTTATTTCAGCATTCTATCACTTATATAAATAGGCTAAGGGATTAATTAAATTAATTTTATTTGTGATAGAAAGAAAATAGGATATCAGAAATACAGTACTTTAGTTTTTTGAGATTATTAAAACATTGACCTCAAAATATGCTGTTCAAAGTAATCAGTATTGTTACATTTTTATCTAAATTTGTTTCTGTTCATTCAATAAAATTGAAATAAATGGTTAAGATATATTTTATACGTGAATTAATATTGATATTTAAATCAGAGATACATAAAACGTGGAGATGTGTCTATTTTCTCTTCATTCTCATCCTTTCCAGTGTATTTGGCACAAGCTTGGTCTTGATCCCGATTTATTTCACTATTTCGCGTTGTTTGAAATTGAAGAATACAATTTCGGTATGTGATTTTTATTTTTACCATATGATATAGTTAAAACAAATATAGCAATTTCAACATTAATAAACCATTATTGGATAATAGCATTTCAAGTTGTGTTACAAATTTTTAATATAATTCTCAACTATTCTACGGTTAAAACAAATAATTTTCTTGACAACTTTTGAAAAAGATTTATGTCTTTAATCAGGAAACCTTATTGGTTAATGCCTTTAACAAACAATAAGACTTGTCATTCGTTTTTATTGTTATATATTATATTATAACCTATTATATACTATCATTAATTATTCATGAATCCATTATCTGTGTCTTTAAACGATTTCATAATTTTTTTTCTCGTATGATATTATTACATTAAAGACTAATATTAGCATGATCGGGTTCTGTTACATTATTTACCTTTTTTAGGTTTCTAGTAATGTTTTTTTAGATTTTATTAGAAATTTTGCTTTCAAACTTTTCTTGTAGAATTTAATTGTAATACTTTTTTTAAATAAAATTAGTTTTATTGTGACAACATCTCTTCTTATTGTAAAAAGTGCAGTTAATATCATTGTAGTATGTTAGAAAGGTGTGTATGTGCATTATATTGCCTACATTTCACAACCTTTTTATTATGCAGGTAATAATGTAACCAACCTCTCGTGTACCTAATAAACTAATGTGCCTGGAGTTTATGCTTCTCTATAATGGACAACTTGAAAATTGTCACATAATCTTATCGAAAATGTTATCCTTTGCTTCATAACTTTGACACACGTTATTTAGAAATATTATTTGATACTTAAATATTACTTACTTGAAATACTTACTTAAACACAAAACATATTTAATGTGTCTACATTACGACTTATAATGTATGATTAGTTTTCTATTTTCATATATTTGTATATTATATTACCATGATATATTCTATTTTCTACTATAGGTACTCGAAAAAACCCAAATATTTAAATAAATCTTTTAACTATCTACGAAAAAAAGTATTTGTTTCACAGAACCAGTAGAACATGCGCTGACTACTGTAAAACATGATTTTTTCAGTTAATCGATAAGTTATTAACTGAAGTATTTAATTTATATATTATAAGAACCGATCCGGAAAACAAGGGGTTTTCATAACATTGTCAACTACACCATATTGAGTGACCACAGTAGCTTTCCACCCACCCACTCTAAACAGAACGTAAACTGTCCTACGATGAGCTGCCTCATCAAATCTATATCCAGAACTACACGACAGCTACCCCATCTTGCCTCATGCTCAAGACCTGGCTCTTCAGTCCCGAGAGTCAGGCCAAAATAGCTATCAAATCGACCTTCTTCCTCGACTGTCTCCACGCTCAGGTGAACCCCTCCTCCTACTGACCTGCCCCCCTTAACACCATGTTCTCATTTTAAATATGATTTTAACCTGGAAGAAGCATGAAATGTAATATTTGTTTTTAAATTTTCACAGTTAGAAATATTCAGGATTTTTAAGATTGGACGATCAATCATATAATTTTGGTAATTTGCCCATATACTATGTATATAAAAAGTTATATATTAATAACTGATCAACTCTTATTCAACTAACAAATATATACCTATTCTATTATTCAGTAATTATATATTATGCAATAAAAATTAAAGGATCCTTCTAAACTATTCGATATGACCTTGTATATTTAGATAATCCATATTTCATATGAATATAGTATAAAATGAAGATGAATTGCATGTATGTGCCTTGATATTTTGACCAGAATCTCTTTTTATAGATAAATACATTTTTTAGGGTCCCCGAAAAGCCATGGAATTTCATACGGTTAAAACGTGTGCGGAATCCTTGTTATAAGTCAAGTTATGGTAGTTTTAAGGTAGTAAACAATATTTGAAATTGGTAGTTATATATAATATGTAAGATATAATATGTGCAACCAGTATTTAAGGTAAATTTCCCCTAAACTACTTTTAATGGAACGCTCTAAAAATCAACATTTAATTAGTTTTTATAAAATCTAGACTATTTTTGTATTATGCAGTGTTACCACTCTCTATAAAATAAAACTCTTATTGGGAAATACAAATGTAAGATCGAGCTCATAGTGGGGGTTAAGGGGGCGAAGCTCCCCAAAATTGTTACAAATTTAAACTACTGTTTCGCTACCTATGATTAGTTATATAGTTATATAGTAATATAAATTATCAAATAATTTCAAATTTATATTTTAAATTTTAAAATATTGTAGAATGAATGTTATTGCAATGTTGATGCAAATTGCTGTTTTTCACGATTTGTTTGGTTCTTTAAATAAGCACTACTTGCAACCCGGTCGTCAGTAGGGAGACTAGGGTATCTGATGACAGCTTAATAGCTCTAAACCTGTAGTGCTGTGTCTGCTGTTTGTACTGGCTCTGCGCTTAGTGCTGACTTATTATTCATAGTATATATATAGTACCTTAAATGTCCTAAAAAAGTAGTAGGTATACTTTATAAAATGAACTAATTACACAACAATTTTATACCTATAGTAAATACATAATTCGAAACAGATTTTCCAGTACTAATGAGCCAAATTTCCAAAGTAGGCGATACACTAATGCAGTTAGTAAGGTTTTACTTTATTAACAAATCTTCATAAAATATTTAATAAATACAAAAGGATTAACAAACTAATGTAGAGAGCTATGATAATATGTAATAAGTAGATACAGAATATAGTTCTGCAATCTGTCATTTATAGAAAGGTAAATTAATTAAATACACGCTAAGGGCGAAACAATGTTCCATATTGTTTCAACCTATAAAACAAAATATGAAAATGTGAAAACTATGTAATGACGCAGCATCGTAACCACTACCTTCAGATTTACTATATAAAAGTATTTTCTAAAAAACTAAAATCCGGACGAGTGGCAACAGTGTATATGTCATCTTAATATTATATTAATGTCTTAACATTTCTATATACATTGAGAAAAACTCTTATTACAAATAAGGATTCATTTTATTCATCTTAAAATATACACTTCATTTTTCCATGTTCTTGTAGCCGTATATAATTTAATTGGTCATTATATAGCTTCTAGAAAATTAATAACTTTTTAGTTTTTTAGCAACACCAATATTTTATAATCTAACAGTGTGTGATGAGCCCTTGAAATAGATAGAAATAGAAAATAAATAATACATGATTTATAGGTTTTCTTAGATCATTATTAGTTTTCAGCCATTTTAGTCATATATTAGACCTACTGTAATCACAGAATTAATTTTGAATATTATGATGAACATTCTTTATAATCTGTTTGACATTACTAATATATTTAGAATTCCATTTCTAAAACTTTGTCTAAATTCACGATTCTATATGTATAAAATCCCAATTTCAAATGATTATACACCCAGATTTTGTTGAGATTCTGTTGAGCATATTTCGTTAAACACAACAGTAATAATTGTCTACGTTTTTGTTACATTTTCTATAAAAATATTTTCCACGATTAAGTAAAATAAAATATATGAAATCAGTTAACACTTATTTTATATTTTTTGTAATTTTTGAATTATTAAAAAAATATTGACCTTTTTATATTAACCTTTCTAAAACAATCCACACTGTCAAATATTACAAATATTGTCAAATATTCGTTTCTTCGGCTAGAATAATATTATTTATAATATTGTGGAGGGGGTATGCCAAATTTTTTTCAAATAAATTATGTTTTTGATTGAACGATATAATGTATGACCCTAGTTTTTTACTAAGTAGCTAAAATACTTTCATATAACTAAAAAATATAATTTTTAATATTTTTACTTACCAAAAAATGGTGTTATTATTGAACTATTATATACCCCCCCCCCCGAGTTTTCATACTTTAACTTGCCAATAATATTAGGAGCTAAAACTTGCAACATTAAATTAGTAGAAAAATTAAGTTTATTGTAAATTATATACATATATCTTGAATAATAAAATTATTTATTAAAATAACCAGAAGTTTAAAATAATACTCAAATAGCATTTAAACTATTTACATCTTATTTAAATAAGTAGTTTATTTATAAATATATACCAAACAAATATAGATCTTGTGATCTGGAATCAGATACAAAAAAATCATATTATCAATTGGTTGTATTGATGACAAGTTACAGCATATATTATGGGTTAATATATAGCATATATGGATTATTTCCTATAGTTTTTCTAACGATAGTTTATGACGTGATCAGGTCATAAAAATGATACTAATCTATTAATTTTTTTGAAAATAAAAAGGGCTCAATGTTAAATAGAAACAGTTAATATAGGAAAAATTATTTTATTACTCAAAACGTTTAAATATAATTTATTTATTTTCATGTCAGTTATAAAAACCGAACAAATGTCTTTTCCCCTGACAATTCAATACAATCTTTATCAACAATTAAACACTTGCGATAATATATTGGAAACTGTTTACGTGTTTGTTTTCGGTGGATTCACTAAGAGATGAATTCTAGTTATGATTTTTATTACTATGAAATGTTTATTAGCGTTCACGTACCATTAGAATATTATTCTGTTTATACAAATGCGTCTATATAATTAAATTAATTCTATGTTGGATAATTTTATATTTAAAAACCTATTTTAATCGTCGCCAAATATTTCAATTATTTGGCCGGTAGCAACACTCATCTGGTTTGGAGCCTATTTAGCTAAAAATGCCAAAGGCTGGAATGGGTTATAGTGTTATAATGTGTGTTATAGTGACCTATGTTACTACATTCTAATATAATAATTTACGTATGTGATGTGTATAGGTAAGTCAACTGTAGTAATAAACAATAGAAGTATACGGGTACTATATATGGAGGCATATTTAAGTATAAATAATAAAAATTATTTTCTTAGTAATTCACCCTGATAGCATAGCCACAGATGATATATAATATTATACATATTTGAATTGAATTCTACGGTATCAATATATATTAAAGATACAGTATATTACATTAAATAAGTCTAAGAAACGTATGTCAAATGGTGATAAAATGTATATAATTTCAGTTACATCCTCTATTTAATATTCCCGTCCCTTCGCGCTTTATTTTACTGCCAGTTTCAATCAGAATTTTTAATTAATTTTTACTGATATAATCTTATGGAATGCCAAGTTAAACTCTACAACTGCTGTATTGCCATCTCAACTGGCGTGCATTTTTCGCCGTGTCATAGGTCAAGGAGGAACTCCATCGCGGCAACCTAGCCCCGCTCACACCCCAACCTCTGTCACCGGACTGCTCCACCGCTTCGGCCTCCCCCGCCGCCTCCTCCTCGTCTCCCAAGCTGGTCCAGCTGGCCCACTGGCGCGCCATATCCGGCTATGGTGAGGTGGTGTTCCCCCATTGCCTCTGCGATGCCAAAAAGACCGGCCGGGTGGTGCCCCGCTGCGGCTATCCGGCCTTCCGACTGCAGGCGGCCCGGGATGACGGCACTACCGAGGTAGGCGGTTGAGTGACGAGAAATGGGTAAAGCGCCTCTCGTGGATTCTGTATTGATGCATTCTTTTTTTGTAAAGGTTGTAAACAATTGATAGAAATCAAAGTGTACAAAATGTCAGTAAAATGTCGGTAAAAGGTTAATCGCACCACCACGTGCTGCAATGACGAGCGGGCAGCGCCTTTGCATGGAGTCCAGGAGGTTGTTGATGAGCTCCTGAGAGATTGCCTGCCACACTCGCTGAGCTGCTGCCCACAGCCCATCCAGACCATGCACCTCCGTGCTGTCGATCTCCCGCTGAAC
>JAUZND010006182.1:0-10873 GCA_034780555.1 Coelogynopora nodosa | reverse complement strand
TGACCCTGAAAGAGTTGAAACACAAAGTACAAGACAAAATGATGAATTATATTTAACCATTCAATTATATGAAAAATGATGAAGCAATGGAACGAATTGAAGAAGAGGTCGAAAAAATTCAAGAAGATACTCCTTTTGTCACCTATAATTCAGTTATACGGAAGAGTATCAAACGATGTTGGTATATTTTTGACAGCAGAGTGCTCGATGCATTGAACTCAATTAATATCGCAGATGTTGGTGACGATATTGATGATGATATTGACACATTTGATAATAAAATTCGTTCATTATATTAAAGTACATTTTCACCTTAAACTATAGGTAATGAAGTACTACTGTGCAACTTTCTTAAATATCACCATTTTCTCCATCCTACTGATATGTTACACTTTAATAAAAAATTGAATTCATAAAACAATTCATTATTGATTTGAAATAAAATTATTTGGGCCCACTTAGTCGGAATTCTCATCAAAATCAATATGTAAGTAGCAACAATAAACTGAGTGGACTAGACTTAGTCAGAATCGTAGAATAGACGACTTGTCTTCTGGTGGTGAGTGATCTTATCCAATTTGGAGGTGGGAGTCATTGTTGAAGTAGAAAACAATATTTATGTAAATGAAATATATTCTGGAATAGTATGTGATCATTTACTAGTATAATTCAAACCTATTTAAATCATTAAACCAAATTTAATTTGAATAACAACAATTTAAACAAATTTTAATTTATTTTAAGACCCCTTAACATACAAAATACTGCCATGATATTTTGCGTAATACACATTTGTGAGAAAGTTTAAAAATTGTGCCAATTAATTTTTTACTTTCAATTATGTTTATATATTATTTATTGTATTCTAAAAGTAAATTGAAAACAAAATTGCATGTAAATTGTTTATTAACAGGTTAGAAACAATTATTTTAGCATTTGTTAAACTGGTACCATACTTTATACTACTGCAATACATTTGAGTTTTTTTACCTAATTTTAAATTAATAAAATTAGATAATTACAGAGACAACACCATTTTGAGACATGAGTCTAATATTTTATATACTTCTATGACACAATAAAACTTGAAATTGTTTAATAACTTCGAAAATAAACCAGAATACTGGTTATCTATGTAGATAACTTTATTTAACTTAAAATTAAGTACGCAAATCTAAACACTTTTGAACATTTAACTTTACCATTTCAACACATTTATAAATTTACACCTTCTTGTACTTGATTTCCTAATATATTTAGGACCGCAGAGTTAACTAAAATTATTTTAGAGATTGCATAGATATTGTGAAAGATGATACGAATCAAATATGGATCCCCAGTGAGAATGGTTGTCTAATTCATCTACACACTTGTTGTCTCTCGATAACCTAACAGTACACCAACAACACCATAATCAAACCGCTGTCACCTGAAGAGTGGGATTGTTAAAGAAATCCTCATTGCCCGGACGACCCTTGATGGAAGAGAAGATAATCTCCCCACCATAGTAGGTGTTCAAGTCGGAGTACTCCTCGGTACAGATAGGACCATCGGGGGTCTGGACCCCATCCCGCTGGTTCGAATGGGTACGGAAGTAACTCCAGCAGTTGCGCGAGAAGAACTGCCACGGGGTCCAGTCGCTGGTGTCATTATACTTGCGGTAGATGATAAGCGCCGGTGGACGGGGGGACTTGAACTTCAGGTAGATGTAAGTCACGTAGAACTGGGTTCCTGATGGGGAGTTAAATGGTGAAATCAATTTTTAAATGTCCTCTATTTAAGTGACCAATGGGGGGGGGGGGGGAGAGTCAAACTAACCCATCCATGCATGATCGTTTCCTACACAACATCTAGACAGGTGTTCATTCTGAAATTTTCGTTACCAGCCAAATTCATAATTATATCGAAAACTTTTTATTGTGTAATATACTGAAGATCTTCATTACGTAATACTTGACTGAAAATAGGCTAGAAATGACCTTTATAAGATTTTTACTAATTTGAACTGCATCAAACAATATTTAAGCTTAAATATACATATGATTATATATATATATATATAAACATTCCTATATACTTTCAGTTAATTAAATAGTGTCGCTTTCTGATAATTATAATCTAATCTTGTTATTAGTGATCAAAAATAGACAAAATGAAGATTTTTCACTTTAATTTCCCTTCTAACTAATGGATTATTAAAAGACATCCTTGTCACCAAACAGACAGTTAACTAAGATTCTGATTATTAAAAAAATATCATATTTATAATCGCCTTGAAAACACTACACTAAATTTATAGAAAATGTTTTAACTGCATATGATAAATACTGAAATAAATACTAGTGAAATAATAAATAATGATATCGTCTTCCAAAATCATATGGGTGGTTGTAAGATTTAATTAAAAACACGTTTTATATATATTCTTACATTTTAGGTATACTAATATTATCATTAAAATGTTCGTTTCTATTATATATTGGTGTGTCGATTATTTTAATTTAATTCCTTTTATAAAAAAACAAAACATATTTAACATAATTATAAATAAAATAATTAAAACAAAATAACTAATAATTATCATTATCATTATATAATTATTTATCCATGTTACGTATATTGTTATATAGTTAGATAACCTATAGGATTTTTGTAACATTGAAATAAGAAATAATATATAAATATATTATTTCTTTACATAAATCAACATTTCAACATTATTATGAAAGATTCATAATCTGTTTCTTATTGAAATAGACTGTATACAACCATTTATATAATAATAATTAGTTTCTGGTAATAGATACATGAATATATGAAACATAAATAAATATCTTATTAATATATAGGATTACTATAAAATTACTAAAATAGATGAGTAAAGAGATAAAATCATCAAAAACATTAGTCAAATATATATAGAGAATTTGTGACTCATCTAAATAGGTTTAAAACAATGCAAACTTATTTTTTTATCATAAGGCAATCAAACTATTTTGAGTACATTTTGAGTACATTTTGAGTACATTTTGAGCACATTTTGAGCACATTTTGAGCACATTTCTTCATCAATAGATTTATATTGACTAATAAAATTTTACTTCTCAATTTACGGTCAATTGCCCAGCAGTATTTCCACTAAGAAAGTTGACAATTACCTAATGGACTATGCATGGCAATATTTATGTATACATTTAGATTATGGCTATTTTTATAAATCTATTTATTTATATGTTAAATGAACTGATCAACAGTTTTATTTATATGTTAAATGAACTGGTCAACAGTTGGTACAACTGCTGGGTAAGGTTACATTATTCCTATACCAAACATTGATACACCCATTGGAAAAAGGTTTTTCAAAAAAATTGGATTTCTTAAAGAATTCTTATCATTTTATATTTGGCTAAATGCTGATATAATCAATAATATACAGTCTAGTAGCGTTGTTTCATGAATAATAATTCTAAAATTCACATTTACTATAAATTTATGTCCCTAAAACAAAACTTCATAACAAACCTAAGAGATATTTTCATTATATAAAATAGAGTTGCAGTCCCACCAGTAATTGGTTAGTGAACTATAAATTATAGAAAATTATTATATATTAATTTATACTATTTATTATCCTAGTGGACAAAGTTGTAAATACTCTTAGAAACTTTGAGAATTTAATGCTAATATTTATATACTAAAACAAAATAAGTATAGGATAATACTGTTGTATAAATGATTACCTATAAAATGTAATATTATATAAAAATAAATATATCATTTAGACATATACATTATGGTGTATACAAATTGTGATGTACAATTTGTAGTATTACATGTATTGTCATATACATAAACACATATATAATAAAATGTATACAAAAAGATGTATATAAAATAGTCCTAAATACAAAAAGAACATATAAAATAGTTGTAAATATAATTTTTCATATAATTGAAGTCAACCATATATTATATGTATTAATAAATACAAATGATAGGAGTTTCATTTATGATGAAATTATTTACAACATTTATATATATGAATATATCTGTTATACAAAAAAAAATATAACCTATATGACAAAATGTATTACAACATATTATATTACGAAATTTCAAATAGTATGACATTATGGTACAAACCCTTTTATAATCATCTATATAGTTCTTTATGTGAATGAATTTATGACATTAATAATGAATTCTTCCATGACCTTAGGATCTTTACTTTTAGTAATACTAATATAAGTCAGCCTAACTTTTGTAGTTGTCTTTTATTAAGAACTAAAGCAATTTTTGATAAGATTGAACAATATTAAGTGTCTATTTAGTAATATTTATAATTTTGGAAATATAATATTTTATATATAATACTTTACTAATATTTAAAACAAATTGTACTAACTGATAAAAATGTTAACTTTAATAATATATATTTTGATTGTTACAAAGTAAGCTATAGATAAAATATAAATGCTGGTGTATCAGAATTTGTCAAATAATATATTTGGACAGTGTTAATATTTTCATATTTATTAATTGCTGAACTAGGAATTAATTTTTTATTAATTCTTATTATATCAGCATTCATAAAATAATGCATTTAGATAGTGAAAATATTTTCACATTTATTTTATATTCCTTTGGCTGTTTTCCACATTGATTGATTCCTGACTCATATGTGTTACACATATTCTTATACAGCACACAACAGATTATTACAACCACCTATATATTTTTATAAATGTGGCATTATCTTTTTTAGAAAAGCATATAACTTCGTATTTCACATTAAAACTATTATAATTACTAAAAGTAGAACAACTGATGTTAAATAGTGTAATTCTATTGTAAAGTGAGCCAACATTTATTTAATAATAATCAAATTACAAATATGAAAAATTCATAATTTGTATTAAAATTCAAAAAGTTGAAAGTTGGTCAAACATTATTACATAAAGTGAAATAAAGTGAAATTTAATACTTTATATGTAAATCCTTCAGCATCAATCACAGCCTGGAGATGTTGTTGTTGTTGTTGTATTTCAAACACACTCTCATTGTAGGTCTATAATCTTCCTCTTAAACTCTTTCCAGAGCCCCCACACGTTCATGGGTTTGTGGCACATGTCCTCCATCCCAGTAATTCCTTCAGCCCTGCGTTTCCTCTCAGTGGCCGGGCAGTCCAATAGCACATGTTCGGTGGTTTCCTCTTTCTCTTCGCACCACCTGCACAAGCCATCCTCACTAAGGCCCACTCTCTTGCGATAGCTTTTCAGTTCCATCGAGTGTCCAAATTCAGAATCTTGGTCAGGCCTTTCTCCTTATCTTCCCTCACTCCTCCATGTCCATAGGTTCTCACGCTATGTTCATGCATTATCTCCCTCTTCTTCTCTTGTGGAGATGTTGTTGCATGCTGTCGATACACCTCTGAACCTTGTTCAGGAATTGGGGATCACAGAACCAGAGTTTGATCAGCTGGGAAATCATTTTTAGCATTGTTGTAATGGTCTGCTGAGAAAGGGAAGCTTTGAGGAAGCCCCATATGTTCTCAATCGGATTGAGATCAGGCGAATTTCCTGGCCAGGACAATACCTGGACATCATTGTCACTTAAGAACTGTGTCACAATATGGGCTTTGTGACATGGAGCACTGTCATGCATAAATGTAAAATGGCTGTCAGGAAACCCTTTGTGGGATTGAGGTAACATTCTTGTATCCAGGACACACCAGTATTGGTGCTGCTCCATCATGCCTTCAACCACATATAGTTGACCTCCACCTTGGAAACTGATCATCCCCCACACCATGACCTTTGGAGGATGCTTGACTATATGGTGCACTGGTTGAGGCCAAGCCAGGAATATGCCAAACATGCTGTGTGCTTGCTGTATGGCACTGAAATGTGCTTTTGTCAGAGAAGCAAACATAGCACCAATCATCTAGAGACCAATTGACACGATTTCTGGTGAACCTCAAGCGCTTTTCCCTTATGGCAGGTGTCAACTTTGGAACAAAGTGACATTGTATGCTCCTGCAGCCCATTTCCTTCAATTGTTTTTGTACTGAATGACCAGTCACAATAACACTGCATTTGCAGCTGCCCAGTGATTGGCTTAATCAGTGGCTCAATTGGCACAATTGCAGCCTACTGTGAATGCATTATTTGTGTCTAGTGCACTGTACACAAGAGGATACAGTTACAAAATAGGCTTAAACATGGGGTTTATTAATAGACTTGTATCAGCTTAAAATATTGATTTTGATGAAGAGTTTACCAATAATTGTAAACAAATTAATGGTAATGGTAAATGACTTGATAGGTAATATATTTCAATATAATTTGATGCTTAGTGCACAAAATGTTAAATAAAAAATTTAGATGATTAAAATATAAGCAAAATTTCATGGTGGTCATAATAATCTATTGTTCGCTGTAGTTGTATCTAGAGTACATTCATTTTGTATAGATTTATCAGTGTTATGATAAATTTTCCTAACATAACTCCTTCATAGTAATTGTTATATTCATCATTGTGTTATAAAAACATTAGAATACTATTTAGTAGTTTAGATATTGTTTAAAAGTTTTAAATAAAGTATAAATTTCTTCTTACAAAAATTGTATATATGTACTTTTAAAAATGCTGGCATTTAGCCACAGTCATAATAAAATTGATAAGAAAAGTTTACTTAGTAGAAGTGGAAATATAGTAAATAATATAATTATAGTTATATGGCCAAGTAATAATATTTTATTTGAGTAAGTTATATAAAGATAGTAATATAAATTTAAATATAAATTCTGAGCATTATAGCATTATTTAATAAATAGAAATAGACCTATATTAAATAAATATTTTTTAAATTATATAATATTAAAGTAACAAATATATACATACCCAAATTAAGCGTTAAATTTATAGATTTTGAATAATGAATTTCCTTGTTTTCAGCAAGTGTTTCTGATTGCCACCACTTATTATCTGTATGTTCTGATTGTGTTAAATAATCAGTTGGATGTCTCTCAGTAGGGCTATTATTATCACAATATTCACATCTTGTTCGAGCATCTGATGTTGATAAGTCAATACAATACTTCTGTCGGCCCTTCATTCCACATGTATTTGTGGCTATAACTTTTCTTCCATGGGCAGCACTAGCAAATGGTGGATAACACATTTGTGGATCACCAATATTATTAGTACATCGGTTACTGATAAACTGCGGACCAATAGATTCCATGAAACGAACTAAATACAATAGTAGTATTATTCTATGCCACATGATGTTCTGTATCGTGAAAATATTCCCAGTTTATATCTTATTTCACAAAAACTACGGTAAACTAAATTCTGAAAAACGCTAAAATTAAACTGACCGCTAGATACTATGTAAACAATTATTAGCATATTAAAAATATATTTCATAACCGTTGTAATATATTGGACTGGCATAAATAACATATATATATATATATTGCAAAGATATGTTTATCTGTAATATGGGTAATACTAATTTGTAAAAATATGTAATGGACTTAGTCAGATTGGTTTAAACATGTGTTTATATTTGAGTGCTGTATTCAAAAGCATCTACAAAACACTAAATAATTAATTGCTTAACTTTTTTTAATGGAACTATAAATAATTGATTCGGGTTAATAACTAATATTAATTCTATTAGCATGCCAGACAAGCTGCTGTACTTTAAAAATATGCCATCCACCGTACAATACGTCTTTGGGGTCACCGGGTCGACGTCGACCTGATGACACATTTTGTTGTCGCCAGGCTGTATAATTAACTAAAAAAAGTCTGCAGAAATATTATTTCAAATTGCTGATTTAATACATATTTATTTCATATAAAATTACATAATACATTTTAATCAATAGTAATTACACTAGTTAATTTTATATATTAACATGATGACGACCGAGGAAGTTATACATGTAGTTATGATTTAGTAATTAATTTAGGTAATTTTAAATAATTTTTTTTTTTAAGTTTTAAAATTAATAAAATTTAAAATTAATATCAAATACCATTTTTGAACAAATGTTAACATCATAAAATAATAATAACATCATTTTGAAATTTGGTGATTATATATACCTCAATTGTAGATGTTGAAATATATTCTCGAAAATATTTAAAAATTTGGAAAAATGTTTCATAAATATAAATCCAAATGAATATGTAATCGCTATACTTGTTTACTAGTATGTACAGTATTTACATGTAACTAACTGCAACTAGAATCCAGTACTTCCACACTCCATCACTAATATCTTGAACCTATTTATTATAGGATATTATTATTATTATTATTATATAGAAGATGGAAATATTTCATCTTCTAAATAGTTTGTTATAGTTTAAAATACATTACTACCACATTCCATCACTAGTAGCCTACTGCATGTACACTATTTCTTGAACCATATTAGATTCTATTTCATCTTCTAAATAATCCCAGCACTATCATGGTGTCCTTTTCTCTCCATGGAAATTTAGTTTATTTATTTTAATACTTTAATTTTTTACTGAGAATTCTCTTTTGACTCTATATACTCATATATTATTTGGAGGTCAATGTAAAAAATATTTAAATAAATAAATTTAGCCTGATGAGTAATTTAAAACATCGTGAACTTTTTTTTCAGGGGGAGAGGCAGGATATACGATATATGTATCAACTCAGAATTTTGACATTGCCAGTGTAAGTGCACCAAATCTGTGGGAGGGTAGTAGTAAAAAGAGAAAAAAGAAGCACGTGGTGTAGGAAAAAGATAACATAAAAGAAGGAGGGAGTTAAAAAATATTAAAAAGAAGGGAGAAGATGAGGAAAAAGAGAAAAATAAGATACAGAGAAGGGGAAAATTAGAAAAAATAAAGGGGTTATCATTTTGCACCATCAAATGCACCTGTTATCATTTTGAAATAGCATTGTTTAATGCATTTTTATAACATTAAATATCAATGAATAACTTTGAAATTACCAATTTTTTAAATTATAATTCAATTTTGAACTAAAAAAATTGGTATGGAGATTTAATTTCAACGAAGTGTCATTGACAAAAGAGTAAAAAAAATTTAACGTTCTTTATAAAGAAATCATTAAAAAAATATCTGATGATGACATAAGTCGGTAACAAACACTATATTCATATTTATTAATAGCATCTTATCCAAGTATTTTTTTTTTTAGAAATTGACAAAAACATTTTCATTTTTAAATTTACGTTTTTTGTCGAATGGTATTGAAAAACTTAATTTTGATTTTATTGTTATTATTTTTCTTACGTCATTGAAATTATATTTTACCATGCATTTTCTAACTTTTAAAAGTAATGCTATATATGGATTCAATAAAGATGTTTTTAAAATAGCAATATATATCAAATGGTTTTAAAGGATAATTATATTAAAATTTTATGTAAAATATTAATTGTCAAACAACAGATAATTAAAAGCATACATTTTAACTATGTAATTGAATTGAATAAAATTACACGAAAATAATTTTAAATAAATATTTCGAATACGCATATTTATACGCAATGATTTTAACATAGATATGGATTGTTTGTTTATTCTTATAGGAATCTATTTATATCTATGGATTTTAATTTGTCCAAAAAATATTTTAATGCTAAAAAGTGGATTTATAGAATATAAAATTATTAGACCTTCGCTACCATTGCTACTAATTTTTCTTTAAAATTCTGAAAATACAAATAGTTCATTTCTCAATAGTAACCGGAGTATCTAAAAAAACAAATTGATGTGATTTTATTTCTAGTATGTCTGGTATAACGCCTCACCGGTTTAAAAGTTTGACAAAAAGGATTGAGAGTATTTAACATTTTTAGCAGTTTAAGAAACTATTTCGGATAGATTAACAATCTAATAAAGAAAAATGTTTGCAATATCATACATTACAAGAAATTTAACAAAGACTTGTTACCAAAAAAGTGATCCCATTTACAAAGTGAAAATATTGTTGATTTTGCTAAAATTCCTATTTTTTAATAGAAAATTAGTCAAATGAAGCTTCCAAGAAATCTGAATTATTTATTAATATGATATTTCACTAGTATTTCGACAAAGTTTATAAAAAATAGAACAATGTGAAATTTAAAATAGATAATATAATTTTATGATCAGAATTAATTTTCTATGTCTAAATTAATGCTGATTGTTAATAAAATAGATATAGTACGGAATACAACTACACACAAATAGAAACATTACTATAATCTCAAATATCAGTTGCTCATTCCAAACTGATAATTTAAAATATTGTTCATAATTTTAATCCATATAATTTATTGAACTTCGGTTGGGAACCTCTGAATTAGACATAAATTATGTCTATTTTCCAAATTAAAAGCGTAATTTTACATGAAAACCCATCATCTTAGATAGGCCTACAAAATTGTAAACCAATTAAACAAGAAAAATTACGAAATCTGCTCCCGACCCAAACATTCTTTTGGTGAATAGGTTACTGTGATTGGCTAATACGGAGCGTTTATTAATGTTAGAAAAATAAATAAATTGATCAATTCCAAACGATTATTTGTATATATAGTGTGAATAATTCTTCAGCTGTTTGATTGTTTGAGTGTAATGTGTAACGGCAGAGGGCATTTTTAGTTTCAATTTAGTATACAGTGAGTCACAAATTATTAGGCACCCCTATTAAATACTATCAAAAATAATATTATTTTAAATACATAATTAATTCCTGTAAAGTGATATATTTCTCATAAGATATGGATAATATGTAACATTATATACATGTATAAAACAACTGTTGGTATGCTATAAAAAATATTATTAAATTGTTTGAAAAAGTCACATC
>JAUZND010006181.1:0-10874 GCA_034780555.1 Coelogynopora nodosa | reverse complement strand
TGTCACGAAAGGTGGATCGCTGCTGCTAGTTGTGACTCTCCGAAGGGGGAAATGTTTGTCTATTGCTAATTTAAGATAAGACACTGGTGGAGGTGTGGGTCTATTGGAAGATAAGGTGACGGTGTGGGTCTATTGGAAGATAAGGTGGAGGTGAGGGTCTATTGAAAGTCCCCTGTTGATGTTGGAGTCAGAATGCATGTAAGCTTATTTTTATAGCACTATGCTACTCGATTATTATTATATATATTGAGTGTACATCACCTTCTGTTTATAACTATAGCTAGTATTTTAGTCATTTAAAAGTGAAATATTTTATCAGAAATATTCACCTTATAGACCCATATGGGGACATCGATCCGAACACCTCATTCTGTACAATTAAATGTTTTTCTGCTCCTAAAATTGTTATTCGTGAAAGAAAAGGCCCATTTTTAACATAAATCACCTTTGGAAAAGCTGGCGACGCCCCTTATTATATAATTCGAAAGTTTCAACCGCGGTTTCTTCAATTAACTTATTCTTACTGGTCAATTCAAACCTCTGATAATAGGCTATATATTCATAATTATCAATTACATTATTTTTCGATTGCGTCATCGCCTGCCACATTTTAAAATGACTAAAAAACTACATTTATACATGCAATTCACCAGTAAAATGTGCGCGACTCTATAATTTACTAATAAAATTCACATATTATGGGAACTTTATAGTATGTGCTTCTTTTACTAACTTAAAATTGAAATCGATTAATTTGATTAATTTTTTTTCTATCACATTATTTTGTCTTTTTAATATTGTCTGTTGCTGCTAACTATTGGTTCGAAAAAATTGTGCAGTAATGATTTATACTGAATATACATGTGTCAATGAAAATGGTATGTTTGATTAACTCACAAGGAATGTTCTCCTGAATTGATTTATATGCGTTGATCAGTATATTTAGTAAGTCAAACATACTGGGAACTGGAATATTGGTTAGTTCCGTCTTGATTAGTTTTTGCAGAGCACAAAGTATTGTTTCGGTAGTAAAAAGTGGTTCTTATACATACTAGGACAAACTTCAGTGTTGGAACTCTCTAGCTAAATGGCACTCAGTGAAACTGGGACTGTGAGCTTACGCTTCCCATCGTATTATGAAAGCCTACTCGAAGGTTGTGCCGAAACTTTCACCTGCTCGACTTACTCTGCTAAGAAGATTGGTGACTTCCTCAACCGTTTTCAGGCTGATATTCCGTTCTTATCATGGTAATATACTTTGATATTATTTGCGTCTTACTTATATACGAACATATTGATGATATAAATCTGATGAAAATAAAAGATCAAATAAATTACATGAATTATATTTTAAAGTGTCTTTTTATTTATTTGTAGCACTTACTGTACATGAGCTGATCGATAATTTTTTGTTTTGCATTTTTAGCAGTCGCGATTAATTTATGTAATTTATTTGATCTTTTATTTTCCTGGAATTGATAAATAAAAGGTTGCTTAATTTCGAGGTAAGGATCGAAATTATGACCAATTAGTGCTTAAGTATTTATGTAAATTTGCTTGTGTGGCAAAATAATTATCCTAAAATAAAAATATATATCTAAAATTATTTTAAAGTCATTATATTTCTGTCACTCAATTATACCATGCTGATAAAACTACTTCAAATAATTGAATTATATCAGTTGATAAATCAATCAATTAAAATGGGCCATTATCAAAATACCTCCCTTCGGCTCAAATCTAACATTTTCCTTTCAATTTGTAGTCGACGAAACATTGTGAATCACAAATATAAGGATCGGTTTATATCTCACTTGCCCCATATACACTGACTGAAGCTAACAAGACAATGCGGGTTGAGCGTTTTCAGGATTTACTGGACGCTCTCGGGAGTAGACTTTCTAAAAAAAATTTACTGACAATTGACGAAAAGATGTTCTACTGTATAAATATGAAGCCCTAAATTGCTAGTCGCTGTTGGATGAGTGAAGCAGGTAATGAATCATTGTCACAAGTTGCTCGAAGGTCAAATAAGGATAAAAAGTGTCATGCTATTGTGGCGGTCACTCAACAAGGACATTATTTTTTCAGAGTACTACCTGCAAATGTAAATCTGAACTCCGAACTGTACGTTGAATTTCTCATTTACCTAGAAGAAAATCTAAGAGGTTTGGCAAATGCTATCCTTGCCGAAAACCTACGACTCATACAAGAAAGCGCTCGGCCGCGTGTGGCACGCAACACTATTGCGCACATTGAAGATCGCAACATTCGGTTACTTCGACAACCTCCATATACTCACCATATTATAATTAACAAATTATTATTAATTCCTTGTACGTGTTGGGCATAGTGTAATCGGCTCATCAGCGTTGTGTCAGCACAGTTCTCAGTTTCTTACATGCAATTAATTATTATGATTCTGCAGTTTGCTACATCTAGTTGCGAAAAAAGCGTAAAAAAATGCTAAGGGGAGAAATGTTTTGTACTTCAAATACATAGATGGTACATAGATCGATTTTATGATATAGATTATCAGTATATACCCTTCGCTATTAATTATAAAAAAATATATTATAAAAATAGGTATGTGCATAGAAACTTTGAAACGATCACTGCATGGATTATATAATGTATATACTAGGTAATTATTATTTATTTTATTTGAATATTTTATTTGTTGTTAATATGTTTGTTTTATTTTGTGTAATGGTCTTGTTATTTAACGTTACTTAACTTTTACTAAAAGATTACTTTTATATTATATATATAGTATATATTGTATTATTTTATTTATTTTATCATTATTGATTGCAGGTACCATATACACCAATATAGTGGTAATGAGAATGTGGCAATCACCTGAACATTACATATTTGATAAAGATGTATGTTATGTTCAGCTTGAGTTTTAAAAATGTATAATCAGTAATAATAATTAAGATTGAAAATGTCTGTGCTACATGTAATTTTTTAATTTGATTTTAAGAAGTTTTCTCAATTTTTTGGTTGATAAAATAGGAACATTTAGCAGTTTTTCTACATTCAATATACTATTCTATAAAAAGTATAATGTTTGGTGCGTAGTCAGATACTTAATTGTCATTATAATCGGGAGGTTATGGTTTGATTCTGCGCAGAAGATCCATTTTGTTTTCTGGTAGATCTATCTGTGCTATCTATAGAAATGGCTCCAACAATTTGTGTAGTAAATATACTTTCCTGTCCTTATACTCTGTGATACGAAGTATACACTGTGCGCGCTACAATGTCAGCATCACCAAAAGAGTCGCTGTATGGTTGTAGTAGGCTATATGTGTAATTATAACTCTGCTTGCATCTATTGGAGCAGTGCCATCCCCTGCAGTAGTTCCATAGCAGTACAATAAATATGTTACTTGTCTCGTTTATTCAGTCATCTAGTGAGTCAGATAGATGAAATTCATTCAGTTTAATCGATTTAAATCTTTGACACATCACAGCATGATCTCGATTCAGTTGTGATGATATGAAGGTGGCGCACAAGCATGACTGAAATTGAACTCAAGACAGTGTTTCTCAGTTTTGACAAGGACAAATCCGGAGATTTAAATATTCATGAATGGACGGACTTTTGTGCATCTCTTGAAATCAGTGAAGGTCAGAGGGAAGAGATATTTCAGCTTCTGGATACTAAACAGGCGGGGTGTATTCACCTGGACGACTTCCTTCGAGCATTCAAAACTGTATCGGAAATTCTGGACTTCGCTTCGCCGCCGATTACTCCAGCAATCTCCGCGGCCAATTCCGCACATCGGTTGACCCAACTTGGCACCAGCAGAAGTCAAGAGGATGTCTGCGAGTACCAGCCGACGCAACATGCCTACGGGCAGGCTGATGGGGCGGAGAGTGATGTGGACCGTCCTTTTAAGCGACAGGCCAATGATTCTCTTCTGACCGTGGAGATTTTTGGGAAGGATTCTGATGTTGTCGAGTTAATTACAAAGGAAAGGTTTGTGTCATCGTGATATACGTTGAAGTTTTGTTTGCTAAATTTCAATTAATTTATTTTTGATGGCAAGTATAAATTACCAAAGTGGTTATTAAACTTTTTAAGTCAGTATCAATATAACGCTGTTCTATTCTGTCATTATTTTCATTGTGCACCAGGTTTAGCATTTTTCACAAGGATGACTTATCATCATAATATTTTTTTAGTCCTTTTGCATTATATAGGTACAAGGAAGCTCGGATTTGTTTTCTTGTATTTGAATTACTCTAGTTTGTTTTTTTGTTATAAATATTTTCTAGAACCTGTATTTTGTATTAATGCTGCCAATACTTCATTTTATTTTTATATTTTAAAACTTGACCTATGCTGTACAATTTTATATGCTTATTTAAAAAAATACTTTAAACTAATAATTTTGATATGGTTTTATTATCAATATTCTGCTATTATGAAGAATAATAAAATGTAATGCAACACTTTTTAAAACTTAGTTAATCTTTTTCTATTTACATTTTCCCACTGTATTTCAGCCTCCTCTCACAGATATCTTGGCCGTAATTCTTGTTTTTTTCCACTTCAATGTTATTGTACCGTGTGTTAGCGTACAATTCATTCTCATTCTCTATTATCACGGAGTAAGATAAATCCGTAGACCAAGTTAAAATGTGTTTCTCTTTTACTAAGATATTCTGAATAAATGATTAGCTAACGTATCCTCTTTCCAGGTCACTTTTTTAAACGATAATCCTTGGTGCAAATTTTTTTTTAATTTAGCTGAATAATTATTAGACTATTTAGCTTAAATCACAGTCTATTTTAATTATATATTTTCAGTCACAACCATGTCTGTGAACTGTACCAAGTTCTAACGAGTGACTATCCCCAATTAATTGAGCCCTTCAAGGCGATAATTAACGACTTCGTTTTTAGTATTCGAAGCAAACAGGATGAACATGACAGTTTGGAGACTGTTTACAAAAAGTGAGTTCCTTTTTCTGTGATTAAAGACTAATTTTTTACCTTCCTTCATAAGAGTCCATTAACATATAATATTGTGTAAATTATCTCGTCATTGTTAGATTAAAGTATAAACTTAAACAATAATGACTAACGAACGTGATCCAATATTTTGTTTTTCATAATTTCATAAATATTATAAATAGAATATATAACAATTGATTGATATTAATTTTTTTAAAGTTAAAATATGATCCTGCGTTATTTGAATTAAATGAAAGAAGTCGATGACTATTACCTAGTGGAATTTATCTTTGGATACATGTGTGAAATCTCTCTTGATAACACTGAAACAACGCACTTGACTATCCAGTCAATACTGTCAGTGATACATAGACTGGATTATGATGGACGGAGGTTCGGTTTTAAACTCAGTGCAACTTTGTATAGATCATACAATTAATTCGGTATTGCGCTTTTATGGATAATAATAAGCGTATAGGATATATACTATATTACGAAAATAGTAATCTATAAGTACATTGCATAGTTGCATCAATATTGACAAACGATACGAAAAGGGAAATATTTAAATTACGAAATACTGTAAATAAAAGTTCTAAACTATTGGTTAATAATAATGGCAGAAATAGGTAAGAATGACTTTTGTCAGTAAGGAAACTATGCAAAAGGTTGTGGAAACTCATTTTATCTATGGAGCATGTGTGGTATTAGTTGGGTGATTAGCTGTAGAAACAGTTTATATTTTCTGTTCAAATGTAATCTTATTATTTTGAGTGATGGGATACTTGGTTGGTATATCTTTTGGAAAAAATATAATCCTTAAAACTCTCTTTTAGACTTCTCCAAGCGTCTTCCTCGTTTAGTTACTTCGACAAGCAGTGTCCCAATATATAAGCAATAATACTACGGACGTTCGAGAAGTAAATTTTGAGAACAGATTTTTAGTTGATAATGTTCATCAGGCGCTCTTCGGATAGTTGTTGGGGTTAATTTTTCATTACTTGTTAGAGCTACAAGTATAATACTTAGTATATTTAATATTGTCGGTATTATTTAAACATATAAATTGTTATATGATAGTTCAGTTGATATCATGCACTCCTTCGCTAGTGTCATAATTGTATGTATTATATATATTTACTATTCTATACATTCCGCTGAGTTAAATTGTTTTACAAAAAAATAATAAATTGCGTTAAAATATCTTTGCAGATTGCGTATAAAATGTATGTCTACAGTACCTGTTAATTATAGTATCTTATTATGTAATGTTTTCACTAAACTTTAAAATATTACAGTAGGCCCTATCGATGTATATATAATTGATATTTTGTAAATATCCTAGTAATTCGATAAAATATATGAATTATTTGTTGTCTGTTGAAAATTTAATATAAGTTGACAACATTTATGTTGTTATTTTTATATTGAATTTAATACATTTTATTTAGAAAAATCAGCATCCGAATTCAATGTTTTCAAAAACTAACATATGAACTTGTTATGCAGTAGTGCCTAATATTTATTTAAATTAGGCACAGTAGCCATTAGCACATTAGTAAATTAGCCTAAATTTATTAAAACATTTAATTTATATAATATTATTTCACATTACTTTTAATTGTACTTACAGATTTAATCCGAATGAGTTTTATTGTGTTTTTGCTATTGATATACTTTCTTTTTTCTTTTATACTTATATTTTCTTTTTCGTATTATTATAAAACCTTTAAATAAAATAAAATACAAAAGGTAATTCTTAATTCGTATTAATATACAATTAGTCATGTGAATTATAGCCTACATACATAGAGCAAAACAATAATTCATCCGGGATTTTAAGGATTTCTGAAAAAAAGTTATATAATTACCATTTTGATAATACTATCTATTTTAGTGGGGAAAATAGGACACATACTATCCGAATTACACTAACGTTAAATTTTTTTTAAACGAACAGTTCCAATTTAGTTTGCATTCAATTTTTATCCTTAAATTTACAGATGTGATGGAAACGTGATAATTGGAACGATGATAGACTTTTATGTGTTACATTTATTTCATTCCGAACATGTTAAAATATTTTACGGTACTTTTACGGTTTGAGAATGATTACTATTTTAGGAGAACGTCATTGACCAGTAACTGGCAACGATAGTCAATGTTTATTTTTAAATCTTTCATCCAGGATCTTTGATTGTCTGAAGTGACGTCTAGGTGGTATTATTTATCAAGTGTCGTCTGATATGTTCCAAATATATATATACAATATATTGTAACAAAACAATTCATTTTTTAGTAATATTATAATCATTTAGTCCGCACGGATCCAGTATCGAAGTGGTCCAGTTTTCAAGAATACACCATTGATGTCAATTTCAACTAAATTGCGTCCCTTCAGGAAGGTCTTTTGAAGCAATTTATAACCTACAGGGGTGGGAAAGAGATGATTAAATAATAATACATGATCCCCATGAAGAGTTCTACTTCAAGACTGTTTCTAATAATTTAAAAATTAGTCTTTAATGATTTCCCTAAAATATAATGTTTTCTGAGCTAACTGTCTCAGAGATCAGTGCACTATTACAGGAATTTTAATTTTTTAGTAAACGTAACCCACATGCCCCGATGTACACCGCCCGTTGATGTCAAATTGTGATACTCCTGGGAAAGTATTTCGTTTACAGTAAGCAATGAGTGTGGTCCCATTCAATTTATTTCAGTTTTAAAATTAATATGTAAAATGCACCACATCCGCTATAAACAGTATAATTGATTAGTTTAAAGGTCGTTTACATTTATAACTTATCCTATAGGCTACAAATATGTATATATATTATTTTTTGACTAAAAGATTATAGTTCAGAGATTTCGATAACACCGTCTTTAGTGAATAATGTTCATCGTAATGGTTGGTAGAGAAATATATTTCACATAATCGCGTTTATCTTAATATATAAAAATATAAATTGTCTTTCGTAACGATAACAGAAAAATCACTCAAAAAATATATTTAAGAATATATGATTGAACCTAACATTTGCGATAATTCCATAATCACGGTAAAAACGAAAATTTAAGTAATTAAATAAAACACTATTTTGAAGTCATTACGTTAATGTAAAATTGCATAGTATTACATTGGGTTACATATTTTTCAGTTAAGTTAAGAACTAAATTATATTCTCGAGGAGAGCCTAAGAGTCGGAAGGTTGAATTTAAATACATTATTTTACTCATTTTATTTTGTTTATTTAATTTATTTTATCGCAAAAATTCTGAAAGTGACTACTCTGGAGATGAAGAAAGGAACCTGAATACACCTATAGATTAAAGCAAACGATTAAAAGATGGTTGTCCAGATAATTGGGTGTAGAGATAGATTTCCGGATAAGTGAAATACACCCTTTGTTGTCGGCAGCGAAAGTTAGATCAATATCATTGTTATAGCTGTTACCTTGATTGTGGTCTCATGTAGCGTCAATCTATGTATCAAACAGACCATAGATATTTAGCTGGAGTTTGAATAGATACGCCATCTGCACTTTTCATGAATATACTTATGTTTCATCATTTACAGTCGATCATATTAATCGAATTTTATACTTTACCAGAAATAAATCTACTTTATAATTTGGAATCATGGTAAACACTCAGAATTATATAACGTTTGAAAAACGAAGTGCGGATTTTTTTTAAAGAAATGTACAACTTGTCCTTAGGCTACATGCACATTTATGGAATTATTATTTTGTTAATGGGAATGTCCTCCACGTGACAGTTTTAATTAATTAAATATAAAATCTGTATCTACCATCGACATTCAATATTTTCCATTGATTACATGTACATTCCATTTATACTTTAGAAAAACTCCTATTGAAAGTGAATGTTTAGGTAGTGTGAAAAAAGCAAATTTACTGAAGAATTTAAGATATTGCCAGTTTTTAATATGTATACCTAACAAAGATGTTAAGAGAGGATTATTATTTCTTCAAAATGTTGAATATTTGTATACAAATTTGTATCAGTAGTGACTATAATAAGTATGTTTTTGTTCTTTAAAACATTGATAATAGAAATTATAAAATATTAAACTCCTTTATATATATATTAGAATATTAATGTATGTTCATATTCTGTGAAAAAAATATTATAAAATATCTATGCTACAATTTAATATGTAGTAATACAAATGAAACCATTATATAGTGCTCGTTATAACTTAAATATTGTTGTATAGGTGAGAAAAACTACAGACTACTGTCATTTATTTTAAGTTTGTTTGGACGCGAAATTTCTGCCATCTCTACATTGGATCACTGTCCTCAATATTGTATTAATTTATTTATATTCGAAATGAAATATGTAACATAAACCACTCCATAGGGTTCATGGGTGCATTCGGTTGGTAGAGTATTTACAACCACCCATTATACTCATGATTTAAATATGAGAAACACTACCCACCCCATACTCTTCTATTTTGGACAATAGAGCTGTATCGACTATAGTTCAATAGTGACAAAATTTCGCTGCCGATTTTCTGCAACGCAAATATGAAATAGTTTGCTACTAGTTCGGTAATTAAATATTATATACACAGTGTAAATAATAATACAGATCCAATTTTGTTTCCTGTATACCGAGTAAATAATCAAACCTAACGCAGCTATGTGGGAGGATTTGGCTGTAGACCTAGTTAACAACTAAATTACAATCTGTATTATCACAGCACATAATGTTCTTTCCAGAGATTCTATATTTATATTCTGGTGTACTCTCTTTACAGTTTGTAATGTATTGTAGCATCATTTCTCAGGTTTTCAGAGCAGCTACAAACTATTAAACTAATGTGCGCTATTTTAGCAGTGGTGTGTGCGTCTGATTATTCCATCCGAGTCATCATACAATAGACGGATGATGACACTTGTAATATACTCATTCAGTGAAATATGTTATTGAAACAACTTAAGGATTGTATATACTACTAACGGCATACCTACTCACGATCTAGCGATAGCTATTACGACATCCTTTGCCTTGGTTCGATCAGACCTGGCTGGTGTTTCAGAGTAGATCACGGTAAAGTTATCGTTGGTTGGTTGACGTGTGTTGAGCCTGTCAAATGGCACTTTCACTGTAGCCTATTATGATTGTTCTGTGTTTGGTGGCTGGCTAACTACGTAACATCATCTGTGCTGTTCACCTGGTATCGTGTGCTTCTTCTGGTTTCAGGGAGCGCGAGTCTAACAAGACCCATATGCAGCATTTAGAGGATGAGTTGGAGACAGAAATGCAAACGTTGGAGGACAAGGTTAGATCTCAGGTGGGTAGATTACAACTTTGTTTTGGTTCTTATCACATAGTGTACTACTTTTAAAATTTTCATTGCTATAATTATTAACATGTAATTTGTAAAGTCGTAAATTACAACTTGTTTTGATGTTTTAAAATTATAGTGAGTGAAGCAAACAAACTTTTGGGTGTTTTAAATATCTTTATAAATGTGTATATGTATGTTTATTCCATGTATTGATTTATAACTTTAATTTACTTCGTTGTAGGTTCATAGCTACTTCATAACAATTTATATTTTTACGAGTTAGTTTCTTAGTTACACTTTCATTTTTCAAGATTAACTGATTTGGCTAAATTTGGCACAAAAGTAGATCCTAACTTGCTATATTAACCTATCTAACATTCCTATCCTATCTACCCCTCCTATCCTGTCTACCCCTCGTATCCTATCTACCCCTCCTATCCTATCTACCCCTCCTATCTCACCTACCCCTCCTATCCTATCTACCCCTCCTATTCTATCTACCCCTCCTATCATATCAGCCCTTTCTTATCCTATATACCCCTCTTATTCTATCTACCCCTCCTATCCTATCTACCC
>JAUZND010006180.1:0-10875 GCA_034780555.1 Coelogynopora nodosa | reverse complement strand
GTAACTATATAACAAAGAAAACCGACAAAAAAGATACACAGAAGGCAAAGGAGAGGAATTAATAAAACTGGAAATAAAAAGAGTACAACTTCCTAGTATTATATACCTGCAGGAAACAGGAAAAACTGGCGTTTTAATTTTTTGATAAAAAATTAAAACTTGGATCTATGTGATAAAATAGGAAAAATTGATATCTCGGAATAAAAAAAGAAGTGACCGACCAACGATTTTAAAATTATGTTTAATATACTTTAGATAATGTATTTTATCAAATGAAACTTTAAAAAAAGCATGTTGTAAATAATTCGATGCAAACCACCCTCAGGACCACCATGGCCTGTCTCTCAGTTGAACAGACACTTTAGAGTTTTGAGGGTCGAGGTGAATGTCTAGAACATGAGACCATGTCATACCTTATCCCCCCTGCTAACAAATATTTATATATAACACACTAAATTATATAAATTCCTTTAAGCTTATTTTTAATTTTTTGTGACTATTTTGATGATGTAAGCCTTTTGTTGAACATAATTACTGAAACATTCTATGTATTATAATAAATTAAAAAGTATTATGCTATTAAACATAATATTAAATATTAAATATTATACGGTAAAATATATTTTTATTTATTTGAATCATTTGTTATAACGCACCATTATTTATTTGTGATAGTTTCATTATTTACAAATGTCGACTTTTTTGTCGAAATAATTATTTTAAAGAAAACTGTAAATACATTTTAATAGGTGACTTAATTAATTTACACAATTGTGACCTTCATATCTAATAATATTCGTTTCAAATGATGTCAACATCTAATAATGTTTAAGTTTTTGATAATCAGGCATTTTATTCACTTACAATTACATTTTTCAGACTATATTATTATTAATATTGACATGGTCTATAATTTTATAATTTTTTTAGTGTTTATTAGTAATATGTCATAAATTTTGACAGTGAAGAACATTATTAAGAGTGCAATTATGCTAACATTGTCATTGTAAACTTTACTAATAATACTACTGACACTGTCACTGAATGATATTGTCATTGATGTTCTATTCTGAAAAATATTTTTTTATTACTGCATTGTGAACTATATTCCTAAATTATGTTAATAAGCAGATTCCTACATTATACCTAAATGTATATATAATTGTTATAGAACTTTAGACTCATGTCATATTAAGAGATGAGCATTATGACTGTCTATTTATATTCTAATTCTATCAGTAATCTAAATATAATATAGCCACTTGTATACTAACATGGACATGGCTATGGATTCAAAATTTCCTGATAAAAATATAATTTTATTCTATAATTAAACAAAATGTACCCAATTTTCAATAATTATATATTAACTGCATGAAGATCATCAATGTCAATGAATTTAACAACTAAAATTCAGTGATCGGGTAACCTGATCTTTTTGCTAGAATGTGGAATTCAAAATTTGTATAAAATATGCATTCAAATTAATCATACTTAGATCTGCAAAGCCTGACACTGTCTGTAATAACTTTTTGTATCCAATCATGGGTTTTTATGTCAAATAAGGTGTAAGAAACAGTATATTTAAATTTAATTTACAAAATGCTTAATTTTCCAGAGTCAGAAAATTAAAAATTATACTAATTTTCCAGCATCTAAAATTTTAAAGTAATATTAATCTAATGTCAATGAATATAAATTTATAAAAAAATGATAAACCATAGTAATATGGGATGTTTATTTAAAAATTATGGTTTAAATGGAATAATATTATTATAAACAAAATACATCTCATAACTATAATCAATAATAATATTGCCAGAAAATTAAAAATTATACTAATTTTCCTGCATCTGAAATATTACTTTAAAATTTCAGATTACTTTAAATGTTTATATATAATATAAAAATCTATATATTAGTAAATTACTTTAAAAAACATTACTTTAAAATTTCAGATGCCGGAAAATTATTATAATTTTTAATTTTCTGGCACTGGAAAATTAAGCACTTTTTTTAATTTAGAAATATTATTGGTCTTGTAAGTCATGATTAGGTTAACTTTTTTATACCCAATCATAAGTTTATGTATCACATAAGGTATAAAACAGTTGCCTGTTACAAATTTGGGAGGGTTTGGATAGAGAACTGCCTAGGCCTAGGGCTAGATGTTATTTTCTTTGAAATTATTTCTGTAGTCGCCTACTTAAGCATTTGTATTTGATCAACTTATTATTTAGTTTACATCATATATATCTGGTTTATTAGTAAAAATACTAGGCTGAGATTCCATAAATTTCAATAAAAAATAACCTTACAAATGTATGTAGACTAAACTCGTCTATTTAGAAGATTGTTCAGGTGCTCTAATATTCATTAATCTATATTGTTGGACAGCAACTATTTTATTTTATTATTTTGAATAATTATTATTTACAGATAGATAACAAAGAAGTACCACACAAGTTCTTCTATATATTTATACCATTTATTATCCAATTATTACTGCAATTATTACAAACATATGAGCCTATTTTATGTATAAACTAAAAAGAATAGATTGAAAATTCACAAGCATTGTCAACCAATCAAAATTGTCTATTACTTTTCTTATCTTGACCAATATAATAGAATTATTCACAGTCACAATGTCAATAATTCATGAGTGAGAACTATTGAAAGTGGGAGTATTTAATTATACTACAACTGCTATATAATCATTAACTCTTACTCATAAATTAATGACAATGAATTCATACTTTTAATGACAATGAATTCATACTTTTAATGACAATAATTTTCATGTAAAATTAAATATTATAAAAAGCTTAATGCTAGAGATAATATCCATAAATGATTAGCCTTAATCTATATGGTTATTATATATTGTCCAGGCCCATTGCTAGGATTTCAAAACTGACAAGTCAAATTAAAAATAGGCCCCAAAAGATATAATGTTGTAATTTACTAAAACATAAATTAAAAATTCCATATTTATTGATTTCTATATATGCATTTATTATTGGTGACACAACAGGTGCCACTTTACCTGGCTATGGGCATGTTGTCTCAATTGAAACAAACTATCATATTTGTTATATATTACATGACATATACATTACACATTTAATTAGTAAGTTTTAGTCTAAATATTAAATATGTCTAGTAGCCTTTCCTGCTGTCAGTATGCCAATGCATAATTCATTATTTATTCTGTTCTGAAAATGGTATAACCATAATCTATCAGCGTTGTAATGATCTATACTCTATTATTTTTGGTTAAATATTTAACTGAGTGTTTTATATACATATATTTACTTTCTTTATAGTTATTGGCAATCTAAAGTCACAATAAGCTATATAATTCATGAATATGTATATTCTTTATAATCTATTTTAAGCACTGTCTATTAATTAAAGGATACATTCTCTCGTAGATATTGATTGTAATTTATCTAATTTGATTAATTTAAAATAATTACTTGATTGTATAATGTTATTCAAGGGATTAGAGTTGTCAGATGCCTGGAATATCAGCTTTTTTTTTAATGAAAAGACAAACTACCTATTGGCCTTATGTTTTATTTTGTATAGAGAATTTTTTGCATTGTCATTCAACAAACCAAAAAAACTGCTTAATATGCTCACAAGTTCATTTTAATGTGGCCACAACTAAATCTCCTATGATTCTGTGTGATATAACTGAAAATCTATATTCAGGTTTGTGTGAAAATAGTGTGCTTTTATCAGAGCTGTGTGATTGCACAGAAATCTGATTTTTGTGCATAATAATGTTTTAATAAGTTTTTCATATAGATATTTTGTAACACACCCATGAGTTCAATCTTTTTACTGTACCTTTAATGACTTGTTATATTACATTCTCATATTAATAAATATAATTTAATTTTGTTTTACATTATTACTTGTTCAATTGTACTACACAGTATAAGTATAAAAGTATAAGAGTACATAGTAAAAGACCACTATGTACAGTGCATAGCCTGTGCAATATTGCAAACTGTCTTCTCTCCCTTTGAATGCTGACTTTGATTCTCTTCCTCAGATTGAGCAGAACAAGGAGATGGTAATTAAATAACCATTTGGAAATATCCGGACTCACCTGATATCCTTTATTATGTCCATTTTGCCCTATTTACTGTAAAACCTCTCAATGTTTTTGAACTATATTTTTGAAATGTGTACTCCAGTCTTAATGCATTTCATAATGCAGTATATTGATGATGTCATGTCTTTTTCTAATGAATGGTTGCTGTCTTATGCAGACTTTTCATTGATGGAGATGTAAGAAATGCCCTGCAAAAATGATCACTTCTTCAATTACTTATACATTACCTTCTTATTGTTCAGCATCTTTTACTTAAGCAGTCTAGTTCATTGACCCAGAAAAGAAGGAAATGTGAACAAAAATCACTGACAGATTTAACAATTGTACAATTTACTGCTATTAATGCCTAGTTCTAAAATGTCATATTTTTACATATTGCTGGAGGGCAAAACCTGTGTAACAATTTTTTCTAATTGTATTATTTCCATTGGGGCATACCGCCATGTAGTAACCCCAGACTCTGATTAGCCAATCATATGTTTGTATACTATATGACAGGCTTTCCTTGTATATAAGAGACATATCTCTGTTACTCCTAGCAAGAAATATAATTTAGTTTGAATTGTGTTTCTGATAAACCAGAATATATATATTTATAGTATGGCCAATACAGCTTTCAATTTTCTAAACTTATACATTATTCAACTAAATTATGTTGTTCACTAATCTATGTCTACACCACATGTATATCCTTCAGAATTACTTTAAGTAATAATAAATTCAATTTAAAAATATTATATGTGTATGGGTTGCAAAATGTGTACACTATTTATATCCAATTCAAATGGGAGCGTTATTGTGATTGTAATGATGTATAAAACAGTTAGTTACATTTTTTAGAAAGAATTTAAAAAAATAACTGTGGAAATTTATTAAAGCCTTGCTTAAACAAGTTTTCTAAATGTGTTGATATTTTTGCAATATTTTTAGTAAGCTCACAAAAACACTAAGGGATATAGACTTTAGACTATTTCCCTTGAATTCCAGGGGATATTGCCATGGCATTTTAATCTTAATTTCTGCTCAATCAATGTTTCTTATATATTTGAAAATGTACCTAGGTGTCTTGAACATTTCTTTTTTTTCTTTAAGAAGGCCTTGAAAAAAACTTTTAATTTTCTACTAGAAGTGGGAACCCTGGGTTGTAGCTAGGCATATAAAGTGTCCCAAGTAGATTCTCTGTTACAATCTCTGATTTAAGATATTTTTAGTAGTTTTAAAAATGAGTTAAAAGGTCCCAGATTTCATCGGTACATTATAATATTATGAAATATTCAGGTATATAAGTATTTGGCTAAAAATGGGCCAAACATTATTATGCTCCACACTTGTTTTTATTTTCTCATACTATATTTTAGAGCAAGTGTATTGTGATCTGTAGTAAATTTGCTTCAGCTCCAAGTGTAATGCAGTTAAATAGTCCAATGCACTACAATGGCCATTTAACAGTTTGCATAACTATTGATTTTTCTGCTGATCTTCCATCACCCACCCACCTTATTTACCTTTTATAAAATCAGTTTCTTCCTTAGGCCTATGTATCCAAGGCATGTAAGATGATTTACTTTAATGCAGAAAGCCATTGATCTAATGATTTCTACATAAAACATATATATTAATTGACCACTGAGTATGTTTATGTCCTTATCTTACTGTTATATTGCTACATAGACGTTATTTTTAATATTATTCATTTAAGAAAATAATTTTTAAAAATAATTTTTTCAATTAAAACATCTTGAATTTTTAGCAAAATGTAACACAGATACATTACAAACTATATTGCTATATTTGTATGAATTAATAAATAATTGATAGTTCATGGTCATATAACTGTTTACTTTTTAACTCTGAATATATTATGTTATAAAAATAGAATTTAGGTTACCTTAATATGCATTGTTTATCTTCAATCTTTTAAGAAAGTATGAAAATCTTGACCTTTATTTATTATCATTAGTATTATGCAGTATTATCATATTCTGCATTCCTAACTTTTTGAATGACTTCTTTTTTTACCATCAATATTTCATATTTTAATATTTATATATATATATATAAATTCTTAAGCAATTATTGATCCAAATAACAAAATTTTATGACATTTGGTGAAGGATAAAAAATAGAAGTATTTTTCATACAAATTAAAATTTTTCTATAACTTATTATTTTTGTACAAATCCTAGTTACTTTAATATATTGTTTCCCATTCCTCTAGTCACTGGCGCACCCAGTAGAATGTAAGTTGTGCGCTGGTTTGTGCCAACCAAACCAAGCTACTAACAGACCAGCCAGCCCAGCAAACTAGGCGGGAGCTGAGGTCAGCAGCGTTATGACAACTCAGATACCCTACGGGCTCTTTCAGAGCGCCTCACAGATCAATCAGAATATTCAGCAGCCCGCGGTTGTTGACCCCCCTCCTGCTCGCCAGCACAGTCGGGTAGGTTGACCTGATACACTGGATCGATATGTGTAGTGATGATAATAATAATCAATTAATATCGATTACCTTTTATGTTAATAAATTGACGTATCGATTAACGTTAAAGTGCGTTTGCCGTGACAAATATCAGGCCAGATGTCTCACGTTTAAATACAAAGCAAGTTGTTATAGTTCAGGGATCGTAATCCAAATCTTTCTTAGTCCATGACTCACTAACTCATCAATAACTCACTAACTCATTAGTATGAATCATAATCAACACCTACAAGCTATACTGTTCGGATTACCTCCCCCAGTATTCTTAACGCAAGAGAAATTATGTTTGAATTTTTTTATTACATTAATTGATTATGTTTTAGAGTAATTGTTTAAATGTTTTCCCATTAAAATACATTATATATTTGTAATAATGATGGAATAGTTTACATTATAATGTTTGTAGGTTATGTTGGGTTAGCTATCTAGTATATGCGGAAACTACAACACTGCGAAATAGACCGTGTTTTTATTGTAATATGAATTTACTTATATTGATATCGATGCAGATATTTATATCTACAGATCCGTATATTATTATAATTATCTATAAACACCGATACGAATGTCTGATACTGTACTAAATAGTTTTACACCTTGTGCTGTTTCATTAACCTATATTTATTTATATATATTTCCAAGTACATACATATTGTAGCGATTATGGACATTTGGTTATATTTTTACTGAATATCGTTATATATAAGCGTAGAATCTGCACCCTTTGTTCTGTGTTTGTGTATTTATTTACCTAAATCACTTGATATCCTATCTGTAGGCCTAACTATATATACTTGCATGCTATTATTACAGTATATGTATGTATATATATATTCATTTTTCAATTAAATGATATAATTTGAAATGATTTTTAAAACAATTTCCAGTTGGACTCGGCCACCCACGCGGTGGTTTGGTAGGTTTGAATTATATGTAGCTAATATTTTTAATAATTTTATCCAGAGGTGGTGGCAGCTAATTCTGAACTGTTTATTTAAACTTTATTGACTAATTAATTATATTTAATAGTATACTTTGCTTTCTACACTGTTTTGGGGGTTTCGGAACCTATACATTCGAAACTTGTTCTATAGAACTGTGTCTTGTTTTCTTTTTAATTTGTAATTTGATTTTAACCTTAACTTGTTGATATGGTTACGATTAATTGCTTTGGTTCATTTTACAAGTCATTAACACTACCATCGTCCGTCTGGTTCATTTGTTTAAATTTAACCCGATTATTATTGTTTGGTTTTGTTTGTTAAATTGTGCCGATAGTTTAAGTTTAAATCGGTTAACATTACTTTACATTATCTAACGTTAAACTAGCCTTTTATGTAACATGTATTACTCTAATACTACTACTACTTTATATTACTTACAATAGACACACAGTTGTCATAAATATAACGTTAATTCCTGTCCAAATATTAGAACACAATTTGTCTTCTCAAATGTCATCAGTGGCCGCTGTATCACATTACATGTAGCCTATTTCAGTATATATTTGTCATATTATATTGCTATTAAATATGTTTATGTATTGTATATATGAAAAATATGATAACTTCGCTTAATTTATTAATAAAGTGAACATTAAACATTTCCGCCTAAGTTTCTAGAAATATAATAGTGTAGTTTTCATATTTACTATTTATTTATATATTATATTGTAACACTAGTATAATAAATTTTAGATCTATGTTTCTATGTTGTATTCGATAAAGTAGTATTTTTATATGCTTTCTAACAACTAACAGTTTGGTAAAGGGCGCTAGTTTTATGTGACTTAGTCAATTGGCATAGTTATTTGATAATTAAAATGATGAATTTCACAGGCCTGCTGATTAGTGATATTTAATTTTTTGTTAGCTATGTTCTAATTGGCTTTAATTTACTCTATTCCGGATGCGTAACTGAATGGTTTCTGTAGATAGGGTTTACATTTGCTAATACCTGCTGATTTCGTTAAAGTATTGTAAGCAAATACACACAATATAACAAACAAAATAAAGAATAGTTAAATTTGTTTTTAATCGGTGTTTTTTGAAAAGTATTAGTAAATCAATTATTTGTTATACATAATAAATTGTCGAATTTTGAACGGTATTTCTAATGCATATTTGAAATCTACATCCTGTGCTATAGAAGTATGTATCCAATAATAACTTTATTTAAATGATCAATAAAATTGAGCAACGTACTACATTACATTTCAATGTTGAACAGTAAATGTAATGTAGAACGCTAAAGTCTCAGTTCAAATCAACGGAATTAAACTCACGGTATATCATAGCGATAATAGCCATACAGCTACGCGATCGATACTCCATTTGAATGTCGTATTGATCTTGTAGCTGTGAATTATTCTAATAATAAACAGTTATTATACAACAAAATATATACATTCGTAATATAAGCAATCTAGAATTGTCCAATTTTAAATCTGAATCAAGAGTAGATCAAGAAGAGTTAGTTGCATAAGTTTTAATTTATCACTGAACGTCATACATTACAATACTGTATTTAGTGATTTATTATTATTAGACAAGTTATACGATTATTTGTAAAGATAGAAATATCAGCGTCAACATGCGCTACGCGCTTAGCTGACCCGAACTTGCAGATAACTTAGGGTCGAAAGATGCGATGTGCGATGGAGAGAAGACATTTTTACTAAAATTAGTGTTGCCTACTTTGCTGCGTGTTTGTGTTGGTAGTGTGGAAATGAATATTTTTGTATTGATCGGTAAAGCAATTCTCAATTTTGATTGGTCGACAGTATATATTGACGTCGCCTAAAATGGTTAAACGGCTACTGCCTCCCCATTTTATAATGTGTAATATTTATTGTATCCGGATAGAACGATGAACGCCAACGAAGCTGGCGATAGGGGGGGGGGGGAGTGAGAGAATTATGGAGAAAAGAACTGTCTTTAAACAAGTTGACGAGTCATAAAAGAGTGAATGAATGAAAAGATAACGCGCGTTGTGTGTACATAATATATATATATATGTGCGTATCTGTATGTCTTGATGGTAACACGGTTACGCAAACGACCCGTCGCACTATATAGTGTCCGTTCGATTATGACCATGCGCGCGCTGGTATATGTAAGAGTTATAATAATGATATCGAGTAATATGTAATTGTATAAGTGCCTCCCACAACTTTGCGGGAGAGTAGTGTGTGTGTGATTCGTGGGTGTTTGGCACTAACATCACAATCAATCTATTGACACCTGTTTGAGTCATTGTTCCACTGATTTTATTTAATCGTTTTACTATTTTATCAGGCTGCAGGAAGTACAATCATTCCTCCTATGCAGTTACTTGTAACTTGTATTCTTTAATAACAAATCTTTTTTAATCGAATCAGTAGTCATGCATTTTTTAATCAAAATAAATTAAATTAAAAAATTTACTTAATTAGTTCGTTAGGTGTGCTATTTTCAGAAACAAAAACTCTTTTTTTATTTTCGGTCGATGACAAACACACCTTTTTCTAGTTCGTTAAAGGTTGCTTATTTTATTCCTGAATTTTTAATGTCGGCAACAGCTGCATCATTAGACGGAGTAAATCATCGCTATAACTGTTATACTTCGAGTCGCCTTGAACCGGTAACCCTATGTTTTGCTTCCCCTAACTATTAAGTCTACCTCCCTATATACACGGCTGTTGACGTTACATCGGCAGAAAATATTATATTGAATCAACGACCACACGGATCTTCTCTGTAGGGATCTTGAAGACAGGCTTATTACGTAATATCTCGAGAAATTGATGTATTGGGTAGCTGTTGAATAATATGTTGTAGTCAATTTTGTGTTGTGTTTTTCTTGTTTTTTTTCTTCTGGTTTTTCTAATTTACAGAGAACTGTTTTATAGATAAAATGAAATTGTAATTTTCTTTGCCAGGAATATATATATTTTTTCCTGCACAGGTTAGTAATGTAACCTAAAAAACTTTGAACTAAAAATAATTTTACGTGATTATGTAAAGACTTGTTTCAAGTTTCGTCAGATATTATCTTGAATGCTTTAAGCTAACATGCAACACTGGAATGTGTTTATATTAGTCCTTCACAGACATGGATCAATGCTAGTAATGGAATAGTCTTAATTCTTTCTTTAACCTAAAATATAGTGTTCTGGTTTACGTTATAGTGTTCTTTCGTTTTTTCTGTCTGGGGGGGGGGGGGGGGGGGGGGGGGGGGGGGGGGGGGGGGGGGGGGGGGGGGGTGGGGGGGGGGGGGGGGGGGGGGG
>JAUZND010006179.1:0-10875 GCA_034780555.1 Coelogynopora nodosa | reverse complement strand
GATGACAGACATCAAGGAATCAACGCAACTTTCCTACTGGCAAAACGTCAGACTGGCACAAAGGAGAAATGATTGGCAGACAATGGCAGTCAAACTCTATAGGAGAAGACACTGACGACGATGATCCTTAGCCAGAGGACCCTTGCTGAGGTAAGGTTCTACCTCTCTTTATAGTTGTGGGTGCAGTTTAATGTCATACCCAGGATATTAAAAACCATTATGAAGTATAATACAAATACTACAATTCATGCATAACATGAAAAATTTTAAGGTTATTTTTACCTAGAATGCATATTTAAAGGGGTGTTTAAAATATTTAATTTTCCATGACTTTTAAAAAGTTCCAGAAAGAAATTCAAAATCCCTGACCAAATTGCAAAATCCCTGATTCCCTGACTCACTATGAACCCATCATTGATGTAGACCATAGAAATTATTAGAAAACACACATAATGATTTCATGATAATTTTGTGCAAATTGACTTATATGATAAATCAGAATTAATTAAGACAATATAGAATGAAACAGACTATGTATATGAGAACATTTAAAAAAGATAATGTATAAACAAATAAGATGATCCTAAAAATATATAAGCTTACACTAAATATATACATTGTTGATAAAAATAACTTATGTCTGTTGAAGGGTATTACTATTACACTTATTATTCCAGTTAGTTTGGAATATATTTTTATAAATAAAAATTGCAGTTAATTTGCCTTGGTGATTTTAAATAGATATTTACAGTAAAAATCAATATGATTAATGATTTTTCACAAGTGAAGCAATATCTATATGGCTAAATTTTTGCATAAATATTCTTTCTAGGGTGTTATACTTATTATTCCAGTTAGTTTGAGATATATTTTTATAAATTAAAAAGTTATGTATGAGAACATCTAGAAAAGATAATTTATAAACAAATAAGATGACAGTTAGTTTGGAGATTTCTATAGCTATATTTTAGGAAATACAAATATAACCATGCAGTTAAAATTTAATTTTATAAAGATATAAGCACTTTTATTGATTGTCATGGCTGTTGTTGGTAACCAAATGTGGGTCAGTCTGGAATCAGTCAGACCAAACAGGAATCCATATTTGCCAAATATAATTTTGTCAGACGAATCTTGCATGAATGGACTTGCCACTTGGATTGGTTGAAATCTCAAATATGCACTTTAAGTTTAACTGCAATCTAGCCTTTCTAGGTACTAAGAAAACAAATAATTTTTTTAATATTTTATTGCTGTTTGGTCAGACTGATTCTTAATTGATAAGAATTGATCTAAACAGGAATAATTCTTTTATATTACATTGTCATTGACATTGTTAGAACTATTGTGTTATGACCAGACATCCTTTTATTAGACTGCCTGTGCTGTATATTGCCATTGGCCCAATAGTCTATTAATTGTATAGATCGTTGATTCACAAAAGTCTATCAAATGTATATAAATATATTCTATATAATTATAAATATAATAATTATAAAGATATTATTGTCATTGATTCAAGATTCTATTTTATCTGCAGCACTTCATTGCACCAGACGTGATGACAATGATATGTACAGTGCATAGATAGGTTTGTAGAATACGTCTACCATACATATAAAGCATAACAACAAGGAATACTAAAAAAAACATACGTACAAATTTAGTAAACACGTTTTTTTGAAAATATTATAATTTACGCATAAATCAAGGGTTCATTTGAATCTGAAAATAGATTGTAATGTTAATCGCCTGCAACGACAAATAAATACAAGATATATAGGAATAATGAATGTTCCGATCACCCTTACTCTATGGTACCGATAACTTTACTATTTTATCTAAAATGAATTGTATCATTTACAAATAGTCAATTTTGCTTTAACCCGCGATAAATGTTTTATATATTATCATATTTTTACATATATAATTATTATGAATAATATAAAGAATTTTTTTTTGGTTATTTTGATAAAATTTGGTTCAAAAACAATTGCAAAGTAAAACATTTTAACTCTACAACACAATAATCATTCAACTATGCTGGAAGAATGAGGGATTTAATTCTTAAAAAAGATATTTTGATTTCCACATTATAGATATATAAGTAAAACTATAATGTCAATAAATATTTTTACTCAAAGTCATATATGCACATTTTTACTTTGTTATCCTAATCAACCAACAATGTTGTGAAAGCACACAACAACAACATTGCACAAAAACAATAACAAAACAGAAAATTTTTACTTTACAATTAATTTTATCTTCAGTTCTTAGTTGATAGTTTTAAAACTTAAATATAACCAGTTTTATATTGACTCGTACAGTTTTATGCACCAACGTGGTTTAACCACAGACTTCAATGGTTTAGCGTCTTTAGGTTTAATTAATTAACGTCTTTGGGTTTAACTGTTAATCTAGGTTTAAAATATAATTTTAAACTATGTAGTATGCCCCAACATGGTTTAAAGTTTAACCAAGCTTAAATTGTATATAAAACAGTATTTATTTAATCCTGTACCTCCTTGTTGGTTTAAATATGAACATTTTCGATCGTTTTAATCAGTATAATAATTTAGGCTTCGCTAATAAAATAAATAATGGAAGATACGCCCGTGATAATTTAGATCCTATTGATAAATACATATTGAAGAATTATATTACGTTTTCGATTTACCAAGCACACATTTCAATTTATTCTGAATTTAATTTATGAACAATTACAAAAGCCAAACAATCGTAATCATCCTGTGTCACCGGCAATACAACTCCTCATAACCCTTCGATTTTACGCTACTGGAACGTTACAAATGACTGAAGGTGATTTATTTGATCTACACCAAACGATCCTATATGTCGCATTATTCCTCTTGTTACGGTTTTGATTGCCGCGTTATCATCTCAATTTGTAACTTACCCGACTGCCGAAGAACAAGAAATAGAAAAATCAAAATTTTATCGAATGCGTGGTTTTCCAGGTATTATAGGGTTGATTGACGGAACGTATGTGCAAATTGAAAAACCTGGTGTACGTACAGGACAGTGAACTCTATCGCAACCGAAAGGGTTATTTTTCAATTAATGTGCAAGTGATGATGGATTTCACCTTTATGATACGTGACATAGTCGGCAACTGGTATGGAAGCGCCCACGACTCTCGCATTTTTGAAAATTCTCTTTTGTACGACCGATTGGAAAAATTAACTCCCAATACATGCGGCTACTCGGCGATTCGGGTTATGCGTGTCTTCCTTTTCTACTAACTCCTTTTTTGGCACCCCAAGGAGAAGCTCAAGAAAGGTACAATCAGGCTCACAAAACTACAAGAAATCTTAACGAACAAAGATTTGGTGCGTGGAAAAGACGATTTCCTGCGATTAAATATGGTTTTCGTATTAGAGTCGAAAAGTGCCCTAATGTTATTGTGGCTATTGCTGTTCTGCACAACATTTCCTTTTTACAAAAAGATGAAATTAATGATGACGACCTTCAAAACATTATTTTTGACAATAATGAAAATGATGCATTTGCTAACAATCCTCGTGGGAATGCAATTCGTAATACAGTTGTGCAGCAATTTTTCAACAACTAAATTATCCCTGCAGAACTGAATTATTATACCTGCTTACATTTATTTCTTGTAATGTATCCTATAAGTAATAATAAAGAGTATTTTTATTATTTATAAAAACCTTTTATTATACAGTATTATGTATACATTTCCTAACGTACAACAAAAAAAAACAAAACACACTATAATATAATAACATAATAATATAAGGTATAATATTCGAATAACTATTTTACAAAGTCTGACACGTCCTTGACGGAGAAAATATACATTTCAAAAATTATTCATTTTCATAGTGAGATATTGCTGTTTCATTCTAATTAGCTTCATCGTTTCACTGTGCTCTTCTTCTGCCATTTCCAAAAGTCGTTTTCTGAAACTGATTCATGGAGCGTGGACGAGTCTTGACTGGTGTTGACTTAGATACGATTGAGATTGAATTTGTATCTGCGGTAGGAAGTGTGACACTGCATTCAGATACAGAACCAAGTTCAGCTTCATTTAGAGTCACCTAATTCATCAGTGTGTAGCAAATTCTGGAAGTACCCTTTACTTGTATTATTGGAGTCGTAATTGCTTTCTAGTGTTGGTGTTAATTGTGACTCCGGGAGCAAACTGCATTATATTCTCTCCGTACATGGAGATAGAGTTATGGGGTTGGTAACTCCACCAGTTTTCCATATTTCCCGTTTTGTTTGAGCATTTTTTTCTTTGCGTTTTGATTCAACCGTTTCCAAAGTGACTTTAATGCTATCACATCTCGTTTGGTAATTGAGTGGGAATTAAAATCGTGTGAAACATTCTGCCAGCATCGAAGTTTACATTTGAGATAGTTGCCATCAGTTCTTTTGACTTCAATAATTTTCATGCGTTCAGGAGTTACTAATTATTCTAAAAAATAATTCATATCTACGCTGGCGAAATTTTGGGAGCGATATTTTGTAGCATTTTCTTAATTAGATGCCATGACAATAAATGAACGATGCACAATGCAATACTTCTGAATAAAAATATAAAGTACAGCTTTATGTAGAATATTATCTATGAATTTATTAATTATCGATTAGCTGTCTTCGAAAATAAGTTAATAATCACCAAGAGAAAATAAAATTATCGAATAAAATATTGATTTTTATAATTTACCGACCTAAACATAAGATTAGTAAATCTAGGTTTAAAAATTGTTGGTGCATCTGTATACAATAAATAAACCTGTATTAGCTAACCCAGGATCAAGCTTTAGTCCTGGTTTAAATTAAACCACGTTGGTACATATAGCTAATGTCACTCTAAACTATGAAACTACGAATTTATCGAATAATAATTATAATTAGTAAATCCACATATACATTAGAGTAATCAATAGGTTTCAATAGAACGTATATAGTAAAATATAATTTATATAGTTTGTAAAACATTTCAATAGCGGCAAATTAAATTGTATTGTATGTTATAGAAAGAAGATCTCTGAGATGAAGTTTATTCTGATAATAATTTCGTTTTAAGAATCAATCAAATGTATAAAAAATATTTTTAAATACTTTACAAAACATTTGACAACGTATTTAGCACAAAATTACAAAATACTCTGAAAATAAGCAATATCTAAATATACTATTATGCCATTTAATGCAATACAGGATAAAATTGTTATCAATGGCGTCAACCAAACAGAAAAGAAATTTATAACATGAGAAATTAATTTAACCTTAAGGTAATATTAATAAAAAATTTAACAGTACACTACTTTTTCAATTTATAGTAGTATACAGGTAATAGATTACATTTTTATAATATTTAACAGCTGGCTGTTTACGAAGTTGAGAATTTATTCATGTGTGCTATTTAGTATTATAATATACACATGCATATTACTAATTATATTCGATACAAATTAATTGCAACGAAATAGAAATTCGAAATTAAGGGATACGCAACTTTAATACACAAAATCATTTATTTAATAATAAATGATATAAGGGATTTATGAAAAAATTAATTTTTAATTATACCATAAATAAATTATAATAACCCATAAATAACTAGTTGTTATTAACTGACAACTGAACAACATTAATAAAAAACACTTTGTTGGTTGATAACGTCATCTGCTATTTATTTGCAATTTATTTTTAATCATTAGAAATACTTCATTATTCGTCCGAACAATTCAATATATTTAAATTGATTTATTGATAAAATGAGGAACATTTTCCACAAATAATATAAAGTTATAAAGAATAGAATTTGATAACGATAGTTGGGAACTTTGAGGTGATCAACCCGCTCGTATCCATGGATATACATGTTATCCAGAAACCCTTTTTATGAAGTTTAAAGGGACCCTTGACAACTCGATTGTTTACATTCAGTGTCACGTGACCCTTCAATGGAAGCACCGCGTCATCATTGTAGTCCGTATCAAACACCTTTATCATCATCCTCAACATCCCTGCTCCAGCACCGCTCAGTTTCACCCACACCAACGTTCCATGCATCGATGATGGGAGCAGAAGAGGAGAACTGAATGTAGCGTCACTTCCTCTGTTCGTGATGTTTCTCCACTGAGCAAGAAGATTTTTCCCTGACCAGTAGGGGGATGGCTGATACCCCCAGATTCCATTTCGTGGACACATCTGGATGAGACCATATTCAGACCAACCAGGAAGTGTTCGTCCCTTCATCTGGAGCATTTCTACAAATAGAAGATAACATCGAAGTCATTTTTATAAAACATCATCAATTACATAAAATCTTTCAACTGTGATGAATTTATTTCTTCTTTTTATATCAAATAAAACGAATTCATTTATAATTTCAGACGATAAACAAAAACATGATATTTAATGTTATTGAATACAAATATCAAAGTGGAACAATTAAATTTACGATAAAATATCTAAAAACGACGCATCAACTGTTTCATGTTGTTGAACAAAAAGAACTCAAATCTTGACAAATATCTTTTTTATAATTTTGAGAGAACACGAAAGTTGCCGGAACATCTTGTTATAAATGAGAACTGTGATAGTGAACCTGAATTGAGGGACCACATCGGTATGAAATTATGAAGTAACCATGACAACTAATCAACTTACTCGGAGTGGGAGGCGGGAATGTTGTCAGATTGTTGTCAGCGATAATCGTGTCGAGTCGTCGTGTAACATTAGAATCTGAACGAAAACAAGAAATCAGTTTTAATAAAAAACAAAACCGGTTGATGTGATTCTGTTTAATGTAAAATGTGATAATTACTTTTTTTATTATTTATTTATAGATCATTATAAAAGTAACATAAATTGTTTAAATACCAACAAAACATAATAAAATTCATTCGTGTAGTCAGAACAATTCGAGTGGAAGATAAACTTCTTCAAATGTGTTACGAAAATAATCAGATAATTATTCTGACTAAAAACATAGCGTTAAAATAAATATTTTGTATTAAAAGAATTTTGCTACTGAAACTTTATTACAATAATTCACAAATATTATGTAACACGACTCGTAAACTATTTAAAATCGAATCGATACACAAATGATAACAACAGGAGTCACCACATAGTTTATAGTTCGTAATAAAACATTATAATCGATATAAAAGAATAATTAAACTATGACATTTTATAAAAATCAACAAAGAAGGACAATTCAGTTCCAACAACTTTCTACATTTTTATTTGATAGAGGAGTTATGTTACCGAAAAGTTAAGAACTTTATTTTAAATCACATAAAAAGTTTTATATTCATACTTATACGGTCATTTACATTATATTTAAATTTAGTTTTTCTTTCATCATTTAAAAAAAAGTTACATAATGTAATTTTTGTTATCTTACTTCTGGATTTCAAATTATTTATTTGATTTTGTTGTTCATGGTTTTGAGACTGTAACTCCTTAAAGTGGGACATCAGAAGTTTTATTTCATCTTTCATCGCTTTCATGGAATCTTCAATCGAAGGTGCTGACAAATATAAAAAGAAGAAATACATAGTTATGCAAATTATTTATTTAATAAAGCAAAATTCTAAAAAGTTTTCAAAAACCAAATTTATATTCATGTTATATTGTAGCCTATGAGAACATAAATTTGGTATTTAAAGAATCTATGAAACACACTTTGTTCCTTAACCACCAGCCATGAGAGCCTTCTGATTCTTAAGTTATTACTAATGTTTAAATTAAAAAAAGCATTAATTGAATATGAAACGTTAATAAGTAACATGATTAAAACAATATTTATATTCTTTACAATGATTAATATAATTGTTTACCATATTAATCAAACGAAATGTGGATGATAACATTTAAACCTTATTATAAATGATTCATGACAATATTATATATTCAGTATAAACAACACTTATTTTAATCGAAGAAGAAAAAATTGGAAGAAATAATAAATTCACACAAGATTCAAAATAGAATGACACAAATCATGATAAATATAAAACGCAAGAAAATAACCACGAAAAGAAACCAACATAAAATATTCTTTTTATCACTAATATGACAATTTATAAAACGGTAACAACAGCAGTAAAAAAAAAAAATCTCAGAGGCCTTCTTATTCAACAGAGTCAAAGAACACCTGAATTCAAAGAAACGATCCCATTGAACTCAGAGAATATATTAACCGCCATCATTTTAATAAAAACTCCAAAGCATAATATCAATGTTGCTTTCTCTTATATCTGGACTTTGATAAAACTTATCGTAAAAAAGAAACAAAAAACCCTATCTTGCACCAGAAAAATGTAGTGTACACAAGATCAAATGCTGGGACAACACAGGTTGTTACATTGGAGAAACAAAACGTTCTCTAAAACTACGAATATCTCAGCACCAAAAATACCTTCGCTAAATCAACACCAATTCAGAAGTACTGGCCATGGAGGCTAATACGGAACGCGGACGAACGCTAGAGGCTCTTTTCACCAAGATTGGTAAGTTTGGTTTAGCAACACGTGATGTCTTCTATTGAGCGCGTATTTGGTTGACTGTAAACATTTTAGCCGATAGACATTTCAGCCGAAATCCACATTACATCGGCCCCATCGGCTAAAATGACTGTCGGCTAAAATGACTATATCTGCTAAAATGACTGTCTGCTAAAATGACTGTCGACTAAAATGACTGTCAGTTAAAATCACTTTCGGCTAAAACTTTAGCTGATAATGGTGGCGGTTAGCTGTCGAAATATATACCATTAAGGATTTAATATTCTTCTTTCTCCTACGTCTATGTGCTCCTATCTATTTTTTATTTCAATTAGACGGCAATGAGGATTTCTGATAAAATTAATGTTTAATTGACACTTCAAAAGCTCATAATTACGTAATGTGATTCAAGTTAAACTTAAAATATATATTTATGTTTATTATTTATTTTTGTAAAATGTTAGTTGTTTATAGTTAAGTCACAACAAATATATATGACAGACTATATCGTTGTTCATGTTTAAACTGAACACTCATATCTTTTCCGTCAGATATGTTCTCTTTTATAGTTCTGTATTTATCATACATCGATGAGGGAGCTTTAGTTTCATGTTTCAAATGTTGTATATAACAAACTATGTGAGGCAAAATAAGTGGAATAAAAGTATATAAAAAATTATTTTTCAAAAATAAACATAAAAGTATTTTTAAAGTTTGATTCGAATCATATTACGTAATTACGACATTTGAAGAGTTAATTAAACATAAATTTTATTATTGAAAATAAATCTTAATTTGAAACAGTTATTTGACAATATTTTGTTAGCTTACCTGATTTGTGAAGTTTGATGCTAAACTCATGACCCCGATCTATCGAGGCACGATTTGATTTATCTTCAAGATCTTGTCGGGTGATATCTGAGAATAAATGAAAACAATACTATAGGATGTATTTCTAATATCGAAGAGACAAGTGTAAATAAATAAATAAATAAACTAGATTAAACTGTCATAATATTTATGATATCTGGAAGTATAACTTATTTAAAGAACGCAATATTCAGTCCAAAAAGGGTTCATAGGCCTATGTGTTTATTATTTTTAATTTATTTGTTTGAATGTTTAAATTGTAACAAAAACTAAAAATGGGTTTTAATCGAAAAATAAATTGTCGTAAACAAAAATTATGAAATAAATAGTCGTAAATTAAATAATCATAAAAATAAACAGTCATGACTCAATTATCAGTCGTAATTAAATAATCGTAAACATAAACGTTCATGACCTAATTATCAATATTGAAGAAAAACATCTCCATTCGCAACTTCTGTTAGAACAATATTATGACAAATTAATTAATTGAAAATATTATATTTTTGAAGTGTTACTTAACGTTTAGCAATAAACTTATTTATATATTGAACACTTTGTGATTTATACGTCATTTACATATATTAATGTTTTTAAATTTATACTGAAAATCATTTTAATAATAATAATCATATCATTTTTATATATTCAACCAATATTTTAGTGATAACAATATTGGAAGTATTTTTTATGCATAATTCACGATTTTGCTTATATTTAACTATTAAAAAATTTAAAATAAGAAAATTTAAACAATTATAATGATTAAAAATTGTACATCTATTTTAGTCGAAAACTAAGAAGCTTTGTTAAACAAAAAATGTCTGATTTAATGCAATAATAATCGAGAAAATTAATGAACGAAGTTCCACGGTTACTCATGACTCACTGGGCTGTTTCAATAAATTAATAAATTGTAAATAATATTTTATTTACCAACTTATGGTTAAACTTCAATGATATAAATATCTAATTCAACAATTTTACATTCTTTTTATATACCCGTAAATCAATTATAAATTTATCTCACTTTATATCTAACTTGTCAATGACGTATTTGATTTCATTTTCTCCTATTTTCTTTTATTTATTGTAGCTGTTAATGTTTCACTTCAAATACAAAATCAAAACGAATAGGAAAACTTATAGTAAAATGTTATATTTTTTTATGTTATAATCTTATTATTGAATACATATCCTATTAGAGCTCCGAAATAATGTCGAACAATAAAGAAAAATATCAGAGTTCAAAGTAACGATTAAGGTACAAAGTATCTTAACATGCACCAACATGACAGCGATGGATGACGTGATTTATATGTATCTAGAGGGGCGCGCGGCAAAAGGCACATATCAAACTATGTAAGTACAAAGTAATCTTCCATCATAAGACAAGATCATTACAATAAGTCATATAATTTAAGATGTCAAGTGATTAAACGTGTCAAGATATTTCAACGACATGATCTGTATCCCGACTGTAACCAAT
>JAUZND010006178.1:0-10876 GCA_034780555.1 Coelogynopora nodosa | reverse complement strand
TTCTATATCATATCATTCTATATCATATCATTCTATATCATATCATTCTATATCATATCATTCTATATCATATCATTCTATATCATATCATTCTATATCATATCATTCTATATCATATCATTCTATATCATATCATTTTATATCATATCATTCTATATCATATCATTCTATATCATATCATTCTATATCATATCACGTAACGTTTTGCTTCGAATCTCTGGAACCCTTATAACCACCTACTTTTAGAAGCTGAAATGACCTTTTTCAATTTAAACACATTTTGAAATTACTGTATAATCGACAACCGCTTCTCTCTTTACCTCAAATTAATAATTTTCAACTAATTTTTTAACACACCATGACATATGTTCTTGTAATACATTACTCCTTATTATATCAGTGATCATTTACTCTATATCCTGTTTTATATGATATATGTTATGTTACATCCTGCATTAGTGCACATTTATAAATTATATTATTTTATAAATTTCGTTAACATTAATTTAGTATAGATACACTATTGTTCTAATAAGTAGCCTAATGCCAAGCTTATGACAATTTAACATAGTTAACAAAGGATAATATTTATTGTATATTTCCGATAAAGAAATGTTATTCTTGCAGCATTATGGTGATAGATGTACAAAGTTACGAGGCGAAATTCTGCCGAAATTTAGTGAGAAAAAATTTTATTAATAAAATTAATTTAATTTTGTTTACTCGTTACCTTTGTTACCAGTTTAAAATGTCTAATTTGTCTTTTCATTTTCGTTCTCACCGAGCAATAATAGCATTTTTGTGTCAAAAATTTTACTACTTTATCAATGATATTATATGATGTATGTGATGTGTATTGTATGTGTATTGTATGTGATATTGGCTATTTACTAAACGTATTAATCATTTTCTTCACATTGTATTCTGCATCATTAGTAGCCACAGTTTAATAGTTAAATTTGTGACGCACTCTCTGAGTCTGAGGTGACATCCTATATACTGGCTTTAAAATAAAATTATTTATTATATTTGTTAATGCTGTTTGTAACATTATTTATCTATGTGATTTTGCCTAAAATGTATGGGGTTAATTTGCGGTTAAATTGTGTACTAATGTGCCAATAAAACATTAATTTCCCCTGGAAAGAAATAACAATATATTTATTTGTTTACCCAGATTTATCCTGAAATTATACTTTAAAAAAATCAAACATCTTACAAAGAAATGCACACAACTTAGCAAGACATGAAATATCGAGATATATTTTCTCCTTTGAGACGTTTACAACATACTGATATTTACATCCTATAATTAGTCAAACTTCTTAGTTAGGAAGTTTTCAAGTTAATAAATATTAGTATACCACTGACTTCATATAATTAAATATCCGTAAACAAAAATGAGGGAGGAAGAGATAGAGAGCGAGAGAGAGAGAGTGAGAGCGAGAGAGAGAGGGAGAGAGAGAGCGAGAGAGAGAGAGAGAGGGAGAGAGAGAGAGTGAGAGAGAGAGAGCGAGAGATATATAGAGATAGAAAGAGAGAGAGAGTGGGAGAGAGAGAGACAGACAGAGAGAGAGAGAGAGAGACATTTGAAATTATTGAATATTATTATTTTTTTAAATCGACGAAATATAAATGGAGGTGAGGGACGGGGAAATAATGATGCCTAATGAGAGAACAAGCTATTTTTATATATAATTACTCTAGACATAACCAGTTGATGTATCAGTAACATTGATTTTTTGATGAGATAACTTTTTCAAAAGATGAGAATTTTTCTTATAATCTTTATAAAAAGAACGACAAAATGTATAACCTCCCTCACATCACTCTACTATATAATAGACAACACAATAAAAAAAAATTCCAGATAATTTATATATATATATATATATATATAAAGCATCTTACTATAAAAGGATTATATTTCATTTTGCACACCCATTCTCTGCATATCAATAGTAATAATCTTTATTTTAAAAGGTATTTAGGGAGATATAAATAAATATATTTATACAGAGTTAGTAAGCCAAAAAATCTATTTTCCCCATGAAAAGTTACTGCTTCATTGCAGAATTTTCTCAATTACTATCTGATTCTGAAAAAGCAGAATGGTTGGCTGTTATGCTTAGACCGTAGGCTTACGTACCAGAGTGGCGTTATTTCTGTTCCGTTCCTGTGTGGGCGGATTTCTATAATGTTCTTGTCTTCACTCAGGCAGCCATCCATCTTTCATGACTGAATGGAACTCTCTCGTGAGAAAAGACGATTCTTTCGCCGAGGCTAAATACAACTTTTTAGGGCACGTATATTTCCTCCCCATTATATGTATACCTTTCTCCATATAATAAATAACCCAGTTTATGCAATGACAAAAACATTTTCTTGTCTTTATATAATGCGGACTTTTATCCCTCTATGTTATAAAAGCTAAACTCAAAGTTGTCTTTTGTTATATAAACGTATGGCGAAAATAATTCTCAGGAAAAAAGAAACTGGGTATGAATGAACTGGTATATTTCAGCCTAGTTTTACGCATTTGAATAATGTTAGGTAAGAAATGAAAGTTTCCAGGATTTTATATAGATACAATATTATGTAGTGTCTATTTTTATAAAATGAATAAAGAAATGAACTTTTTTAACCCTTATTCAGGTTGTATAGGATAAACATTTTTCTATGGAAGTGTGTTGAGATACGTGTTCAGGAAAATAAGGCGCAGATTCCGTCGTATTATCCGAGCCAGGGGAGGACAGGGGAAATTGTTCTTCATTATATTCAGTTGTGTCAGATTAACCACAAAATGGATGATGCACATTATACTCCGGGAAACATGAATTTGAAATTAATTCTACAAATATCTCCCCCCGCTCCATTGTTAATGGAAATTGAAGGCTATTTATAGATATACATGCATCAATAAACATTGGGAGTCAATTGCACAAAAGATTTAAAAAATTAATATATATTCTCTTGGTTTGTTGCTTTGTTTCTGGTATGTTAATTAAATTATTATGTACCATGATTTGACAAATTGTATGTATATACATCGTTTGATAATATTATTCAAAGAAAATAATAATGCAATATTTCTTTGTTGGAGAGTATATAATATACATACATGAATATAAAAATGGCGTTAAGGCTAAACAAATTAAATTATAATAATAAAATTCACTACGGTCGATATCATCATAAGAGGGATTCACTACGGTCGATATCATTATAAGAGGGATTCACTACGGTCGATATCATTATAAGAGGGATTTACTACGGTCGATATCATTATAAGAGGGATTCACTCACAGGTCGATATCATTATAAGAGGGATTCACTACGGTCGATATCATTATAAGAGGGATTCACTCACAAGTCGATATCACTATAAGAGGGATTCACTCACAAGTCGATATCATTATAAGAGGGATTCACTACGGTCGATATCATTATAAGAGGGATTCACTACGGTCGATATCATTAATTAGAGGGATTTACTACGGTCGATAGCATTACAAGAGGGATTCACTACGGTCGATATCATTATAAGAGGGATTCACTACGGTCGATATCATTAAATTGAAATTCAGGTAAGTTATATTTTTTCATAATGAAATTAAGCACATGTTATATAATTGATTGTATAAGTCTTCAATACCAATAAATTAAATGAATAATGCTTACAATTATGTTTTATTTATATTTGAAACTTGTTATAACTTTGAAAATATAAACGTTATATAATAATGATAACGTTTAGAGTCTTAAAATATAACAACATCTATGAAAACGTATCAAATGTCAAATAGGAGAAAACATATTATAAGTAATAAAAAAAATATATTTTTTTTAATGGCACCCTTATTTCGATAAAGAATCCGGGTGGTAATGACGCTGAGATTTATCGTAATCAAGATTGATGATACGAAATGTTGTTATTACTTAGAGGTTAAGTACACACGATTCCCACATCTTTAAAGAATCACAATTAAAATGACTACTCAATATCAATCACAGCTATTACATTTAAGGTGACAGAGGATTTGCAAATCCACATACGCCATCCATTCTTCAACAAGAATGTGTATTAGGGGTGTTATTGGAATGTTGAAATGTTGTTTTCTGTGCTGATATCTTTGGGCCTTAGTTTTACATCTGAGAAATTGCTATCACCATTGTGGAATGTTGTTTTCTTTACAGCAGTGGTCTCATGGAAGAAGCAACAAATGATTCATATGTGATCAAGTGGAACGAAGAATTTAAAGGTTAATTTTCTTGGATTTGCGAAACGACGCAATATGATTACACAAATTATTATCAGCAATAATCTGTATATATATATACCTAGAATATTGATGTTTTAAAAATAGATATTTATATAAAATAATATGTTGTGCAATTACTAAAAAAAATATTCTTTTGTTTAAAGTATTACCTAATTGACATAGATTTATTCTATTTACTAGTTTTATTAATCGTTTAGTTAAAAGTTAATTTCCCGTAACACTGGCAGCGGAGCAAAAAACAACCTGTGGGGCTAACATTTTTAGCAAAGACTAATTCTTCTGAAATTACTGAAAAACAATCAATACCCCATATCCATAATGAATATATAAATTGCATTATATAAACCTGGGGCGGCTTGAAGCCCCGACTCCGTCGCCAGTGCGTAATCCATCAAGTCGTTACTTAAGCTATATTAAAATTCAGAGCTTATATTTATTAATAGTTCTATTGTATTTTCTTCCTGTAGAATCAAATAAGTTCGATATATCCTCTCTGCATGCCCTTTTCTTTGATTTTTTGTTTAGAGCTATCTGATTGTTTTCTTTTCATTTATTGATTTATGTTCTGAAACGGATTCAAATAAGAGCTTTGTTTCAATTTCAGTAAAATAAAATTGCTGTCGCGTATCTTATCAGTCATTTTCTCGATGTTCTCGCAAATTCTGAAAGTCACAATAAAATCAGCACATCGCCGAATACAAACATTGATTGGATGACTCCTACATAACATATTGATTAATGTATTATTAATGCATAAAGTAATAGCATTGTGAAATACAGAATATAATTTATGGAATATAAACATGTGTTTGCGTTATAAGTATACAATAGGAAGATTACTAACCAAAGATTAAGCGTTAAACTTAGATTCGTTCAACCAGCGTTTCGAAATTATTTCAATTAAAACAGGCAAACATTTTAAATAATTAGGGCAGAAAACATACTCAATCTTAATAAAAATCCATTTCTTCAAATAAAATTAAACTAAATTATCACTGAATAAAAATAAACTTATCTCAACATTATTGTAGTTTTAATTATCAATAAATTAAATTATATAGATACATTGTATTTTACTATTAAATTGAAGAGTAGTATGTGTAAAATATGTATAATTTATATAAATAATACAACAGTAACAATTAGGGTTAAATGGCAATTCTAAAGTACGTTAAATAAAGGACACTCCAAATATGTTCAAAAGTGTCATCATCACCTCAGTAAATATATATCACACAACACAAATGGTTGTAAAAGAAAAACAAGTTAAAGAATAATATATAAATTGAACTCATAATCCTATTGTTCAAAAATGTTCGTTCAAAATTATAATACTAAAACAAAGTACGAGAAATTTAAAGCGAGGTTTGTTGCCTCGGATGTAACAAGCATTTTTTAAATTATTCCTTTAATCTTGTTATAATTGGATTATATTGTATGTACAAATCAATTAAAACACATGCACAGATATAATCCATATACCTTTACATAAACAACGAAAAGTTACAAAACTGTGCAATGAATACCACGTATGTCTGTCCTAAGCATATCACAATTAATAATAAATGTATATAAAATAACTTGAGAAATGTTATATTTATAATATAGTAAAATCTACTTCCTATGCCGCCTGTATCGATATTAAAATTTACTAAATTTGAAGTAAATTTAATAAATTATTTGAAATTATGTTAAAATTAATATTAAAACTATATAGATTTTTTGGACACTGCGTTGCTAACGGATTTACTTAATTAAATCTACTTTATTTACACCTTCCTAACAATTGTATGTCTGATTTATTGGTTTTAAATTCATATTGGTTTAGTATTTAGTTGTAGAGTTTACTATACTGAACAAAATCGATTTATAGATTAACTTTAAAAATAGTAAGCTTCATGATTTATAAGTAAGCTTCGCTCACGCTCAGCTTACATTAAATTATTCAGCCTTACTATTTTTAAAGTAAATCTCTAAATTGATTTTGTTCAGTATATAATAATTATAAATCGATACTCCGTTTTAATTTCTGAATTAATTTATTTGAAAACATAATAACTCTTTATCTTCAGAATAGCATTAACGCCATGATTGCAAAGAAGTTGGAACAAGAAGGAAATGTTTTGAATGACTGTGTCTGGTTTATAGCAAGTTAAACACAATAAAATATGACTAACATCCAGTGAAAGTGTCCCTCGTTAATGTTCGTCATCCAGTGAAAGTGTCCCGCGCTAATGTTCCCGTGAATCCTCCTGTGCACTGGAGCCCGGCTTGAAGGTCAGGACACGAATCCAGGTGACAAACTCTGTGAAACAGGGCAGCACCATGCAGAATCCGAAGATGTACCAGTAACTGTCCAGAGGTCGCACGTCAATGGCAAATAGGGAGAGGGAGACAGCCGCACCCAGATGGCACGTGGTCGCTTTACGGTAGTGAAATTGTTAAGGGGTTACATTGTTAGTTATTTGAGGAATTTAGAAACAATTATGTGTGCATAAATTCATAGATATTTAACTCAAACAATGATTGCTAAGTTATATATACAATAAAATTAACCAATATTGTCACCTTTCGACAATAATCGGCCTATATAACAGCGGTACTTATTTTGGGCCTCAACAACCAAATATTCATGTATATTAAAATATAGTAACATATTCACAATATATTAACCAAAGGTGAATTGCATGCTTCAGCAAAATGGATAGTCCCTTTATATAATAAATATTATTTAAATATTAGTTCAATCAAAAACATAAAAGTAAACATTTTAATCTGGATATTATTCATAATGTGAAATTGATTGTAATTCAGCAAAAGGATACAGATGAGGCCCTGTGTGGCTGAATACATTGACAGTCCACCAAACAGCCCGATCAGTTCTATCAACAGAAATGCTAGAGTCAGTCCAAAGGCGATGTAGAACCTGCAAATTCAGTTAATAAGAAATTGTCACACTTTCTCACATTTAAAAACATATTACCTCTATAAGTGTACAAAAGAATGATAAAATAAAAGTAAAAACAATTCTATTAGGCAGAGAAATACTTACTAATAAACTATACAGTCTAGCATGATGTAATATTTTTGAAATGTCAAATTGTAGCCATAGTAACTTACATAGTAACATTATATATACAGATAATATGTTATAATATTTTATAAGATGGTCAAAAATGGTTAGATTTAACGACTACAGAAAATGTCATTTCAACATAGAATGCCTAATGGTATTATATTTTATTAAATTATATTAATGGCTTACATTTTTTCCTTTTCAGCATATTCAATTGTGGTATATGTCTGCCCAAGTGAACCTTTGACATAGATATCCTGAAAAGTTATAGAATATTTATGTTAAGAAAATATATTATATAGATATAAATAACACCATGTTCATAGTAAAAGATATTTTTAATATTAGATTTTTATATAAATGATGTGTTTAATAATGATAGATGTCATGCTAAAAACCAATAGTAGGAATAAACATCAGAGAATTACAGTTATTGATGTTATTTTATTAAAAATTCAATTAGGTTGGACTTTATATATAAAACTGATTCTAGATATAATTTTTTTATAAATTGACTTATAGATATTATTTCTAAATAAGTAAATTTAAGCAGGTGAAACTATAATAAAAAAATTTATTTTAATTTTAAATTATTTCAAATATTTAAAAGCTACAAATAATTGCAGTAATATTTAAAACACATTATTAAATATTACATGAATATTTTTATTAGTTAAATACATTTTAGAAAAAAAATTAAAAGAAATAAGTATTATTTCAAATGTTATGAAAATCAAAATTATTATTCATCTTTCAAATTATTAATAAAGAACGTACTTTTTTAATGTTAAAAAGTAATATATCTAATGGCAACAATTGTTCTGTGCTAGTCCTAAATAATTTATAATATAGTTATTGAGTTATAGTACTTACTATTATGTTTAGGTACACTAATGTAACTTTCCATGTGTTACTTTATGAATATAATAATTTTTAAAAATCTAAAAGTATTATAATAAAATTTTATTTTAGGTACTTTTCTATAGAGTAATTTTATGTATTTCCATAATAGGAAAATATAAAAATAAAAAATAAATACTAAAATTTTTATATTTTAATTTATAGTTATATTTTTATATCAAAAGTAGCTAAAATAAAAAAAGCAATCAATTTGATTAATTAGAAAATATTTTAAAAAGATTATTAAGTCTTATTTAGAAATATATCCTGTATACATAAAAACATTAAAGTTTATTGCATAAATATAATTATGAATATAATTATCATTTTTATTCAGTTTTGGGACTCATTTACAAGTTACAGTATTTAACAAGCTCATTGTCAGGTGTATCCAGTGTTTGCAATTGCATACATCACCTTTTAGGAAATTACACCCATTTTCTATGACTATGTTTTTACTAGATATGTACAACTATAGATACTATTCGGCACTAGATACCAATACTGCATGGTTTATTAAGCATGATTTCATGATGTTGAGCTAAAAAAATTTTGCAATTGTGTTTTATGAACTTTGCAATTTTGCTAATAATACCATTTTTTATTTGTGGCTTATTCTTAAATTTAGGAACAGTCTACAAAGAAATAAATTATTTGTTTGTTCTATGTATACCTGCTGCATATTGGCTAGCAACCCAAGTATGACATTACATTAGTTTATGATATGAGTCTATTATGTTGGAGAGTTTGAAATTGTGTGAGATACAATTATAATAAACACATTGACAATTAATCATTTGTTATTCAGAGGTGTCACCCATTAAGCCACTCTATTTCTATAAATGAAAGTCATTCATATACCTATGGGTATTGAAGTGTATTCACATTGAACAGGAAAGTGGTCAGCAAACTTCTTGTGCATTATTATCACCGAATTTGGACTATTTGGCTAACTGCAGTAACTAAATAAAATAACATTTCTTTCTTAATCTGCCATTTTAAGCAATTTTTAGATATGTTTCTAATGCAGCATACATTTCATAATTTTTTTTAGGGGGTATTACCCCTCTAACCTCTACCTGGGACTTTACCCCAGATCCTGTAGCTGAGCATGCCTTTGGTGCAGTTAGTTAACCTCTATTCAATTACCTCTGACAGGCCACCTAAATAACTTTTTATACCTATCTAGTGGGTGTTTGTGTACACTTTTTTAAGTCTGGTGACAGGCTTGTTTAAGATATTATCAATAAGTAATTGTGGTCCATATTGAGATTTAATAAAATTATATAATCAATGGTCTGTAATAAATGCACTAGTTAAGAACTTGGAAATAAGTTACAGTAAATTTATGGTTCAAAGCAGATTAGCTAAGCTAGGAATTTATATTACTATATTATAATTAAACTATATTTTAATAAAATTTAATGAAGGATATGTATTATTATATACTATTTTATATATATTTAAATAATATATAATAAAAATACATAAACTAAATTAGGGATATATAATTTAATTTGTAAACTTATATAATATATTTTTAGAAAAAGTTATATTATAAAATATTGATATATTATAAAATTATCTTAATTAGTGTTTTAAAAATTAAATCTTTATTTGTAATGAACTATTTCATAAAAATATAATTATTTTGTATTTAAAAAAGGAAGAAAAATCACTTATGTCCATTTATTTAAAAAAATAGTATATATTTAGAAGGTATTAGGCTAACTTATAACTGAGTCAACTCATATAGCCATGTCAACTCATAACCATAAATTACTTTATCTATTAGTATTACTCTGTCTCCATAAATATGTAAAAAATAATTAGAACCAATATATAACCAAATAATAATATAGTTTTTACATGAAATAATCAACTTATGCAAGAAACTAAAACCTAAAAATGCCTAAGCCAAAACACCTGCTGAAGAGTAAACTGGCTCCACTGTATTGAAAATGCTAAAAGATATGCAATTATATTATTACTAATGGAAAACAACAAAGCAGATAAGCTTTTTAAGTATTAAACTTAATAATAAATGGATGTATTAAATAATAACTTTGAAAATATGTTTAAGCATTAGGCATATACTTATACTTATAGTTCTGAACTTTGTTAAGTTCTTAATATTGTTAATAATAATGTCATATACTATTTCATCATTCTTAAAATAAGTTTGTAACAATGAATGTAATAGTAATACATAATTTAAATCATTTAAATTATTATTTTTAAACATCCATAACTTGCAATTAAGTTTTACTTTTATATAATTATTGATCACAATAAATGAAGTTAATTAATGTTTTATTTTTTAAAATTCTATTTAGTATAATGTATTCATTTTAATAATAATATTAAATAACTATTTGATTTAAAATCTATTATAACTGTTTAATTTATTTTAAAATATTTGAGTTGAGCAAAAAAATCTCATACATAAGTCAAAATTCACGTACATATTTTGGTAAATAAATTGACAATAATTGATGTAAATTCTATTTGTCGAAAAATTTCGATGAATAAAAAAATTTTTATTTGTCGAAAATGATTTTCGATGAATAATTTTTTTTTTATTCATCGAAAATATATTCAAATAAAATTATAAAAT
>JAUZND010006177.1:0-10877 GCA_034780555.1 Coelogynopora nodosa | reverse complement strand
AGATTTTTAATATGTTATTCTTGATCATAAATACTACCAAAAACCGTTAAAAAACCTTTTGTAGGAATTTTTTTGGGTTAAACCATATATTTCATATATTGACCCTACTTCTGTCGCACTGGCTGCTGCATACGCGGAAATATTATAATGTTCTAAAAATGAAAAAACGAGTTTTGCTAATCATATCATATTACATATACTTCTTATTTAAAATTATTACATACAATATATACGAGTATATAGGTAGTGTAAAAATAAATAAGTAAATGAAGTTTAATGTAGTTCAATGGGTTAATAGTGTAACATTTCGAATAGATAGGATAGATAGATAGGTCTTGAAGTTGCATAAATATTGATTTTAAAGTTATTTAACACGTATTCTTGAGTAGGTAAGATAGAGTAGATAAGAACATATTTTTAATTAAATGTTGTTGGAAATTAGCTTACTGCTTGTCACGTATGTCTTATTCATTCAAATTTGTTTGATAATAATCATTTTGTATGAACTAATACAACATTTTAATTACTAAGAAAAAAACAATTAATCTATCCACTACTAATTTTATTATAAAATTTATGTTGCTTTGTGTTAACATTATTTTACAAATATATATACAAATCTATAGAAGAAATTAATAACAACAAGTTAAAATCGGTTAAAATCGAGTAGATTATAACCAATAATTGGGAAAGGAATCAATAAGTATAAATCAATAAGTATAAACTAATAAGTATAAATCAATAAGTTTAAACTAATAAGTATAAATAAACAAGTATACATCAATAAGTATAAATCAATAAGTATAGATCAAAATAAGTATAGATCAATAAGTATAAATCAATAAGTACAAATCAAAAAGTATAGATCAATAAGTACAAATCAAAAAGTATAAATACGACATTAAAACTTTTGTTTCTACATATTTTCATAATTTACATGATTTAACTTTTTTATTATTTATTTTTATGGAAAATAAAATACAACATTTTGAAAAACGAATTATTAGTTTTGTAAAATGAATGCATAATATATAACTACAACATTCAACAATTCAATCAACAGTTTATTAAATATATTAAGTCATACTTCCAGAGTACTGTACTCAAATATTAGTCTAGCCTACTAAAGCAGCAGAATTGTATACTTCTTCTAGAGTCTAAATGATTTTTTGTAGAAACATTGTCGAATATTTTGAACTATCATTTTGAAACAAAGGGTATCGCATTGCATTTGATGCTATTTATTAGTTTTATACAATTCACACAACACAATAATGAACCATCCAACAAGTCAATTGAGCACACAACTTTATGAGTCATTTCTAAAACAAACTGAGAATGTATTGTTTTGCCTTCATAATAATAATCGTGTATTAGATAATTAGAATTGAATGAGACAGCCTGCAACAAACATTACACCAGGTACAAATATATTCTAATAAGACAAAATATGACCATTGTCAGGAAAAATAAGATAATATATAATATTTAGGATTCTAAATTAAATAATCATAAAACCTTTGAAAATAGTAGTATAATATGCTAGTAATAATAACACGCATTTATTGATTAAAAACTTGGAATGTAATGAAAACTAATTGAATAACAGTCGTTTATAATACAACGATCTTTATAGTAAAATGTGAAACAGAAAATATTAAACTATTTACATTACTGATAAGTAGACATTATTTCACACCTGACGATTTATAAGCGATAATATACCAAACAAAAAACAAATGTATACAAACAAGTGTCACACAAAATGTTTGCAGATGTGTAGCGGTATAAATATGGTGTTCCTATTATCAGTAATAATCTATTAAATCTTTACTTTTTGAGATAAATATGTAATTGTCCGTATTTGTCATAGTAGCTAATTATATTCGAAATGAACAGCCATTACATTTCTAGACTCCTTTAACAAACTCATCAAAGGCGGTTCATCAAAGTTTATGTAAATGTTTCAATGGACAGTGGAGAGCCAAGCAAAAGTCCGCTACAAGGAAATGCTAGAATGCGAGAATGGAGAGCATGCTTAGACTTAGAATTTAGGAAAGCTGATTATAACGGTTTAGTAGATTATTATCGCATTCTTTGTTATTTTGCATCGGACAGACAGTTTCGTTTAAATTTAGAGACGCTTATAATTTGCCCGGATTTTGTAACAGTATTCTTCATGATCTCTTTCATTTGGATTTGATGGAAGAGGTTTAGAGCGACGAGTCATGTTTAATATTTGTGTAGTTTACATTCGGTAAAGTTGTTACAATGTTATGCATTCAATGTGTAATATTTTCTTTTTCTGCATTGTATTTAGCTTCATTGTCAGGTGAAAACATTGTAAAATAAAAAAATCTTTATTTAATATTTGTTATAAAGCAAGAATATCTTGTGCTTGCAGTGATATAATTGACCTTTACAATATGGCAATTTGTCGTTTTTAGTTTGTTGTATTATACTTCATTAGTGATATAAAATAGATTTAATTAATTTTAACTTAAAAATATTATTTGATGGCAAACAATTGAATTAATACAATTTTATTTCAGGAAAAAGTGCAAAATCAAATGCAAACAAAGGGATTCCGAACAAAGAAGATGGTGCAACAAACCCATCAACTTCATGAGGTTCGCATCAATGGAACATCAACATTCATTTAAAAATACGATCTGCCCTAGAAAAAGAATAGTCCACAGATATTTAACTGTAGTTTAAATAGATTGGCAATTTGTATTCATCAAGCATGTTACTAAAGAACTACTAATCTGATCAAAATCTATAATTTAAATACCAACTATAGTATCTTTATTGTGAGAAATAAATAATTACAATTCAGTTAATCCACCACAATATTAAAAAAATTGTGTAATACTTGAGTCATTTGCTCGTATCTAAAATAAACAAAATAAAATAAATCTCAATTAATTCAATTTATCTATATTTTACTTAACTAACAATAATTTGAATGATGAGTAAATAAATATTCTAAATATGCGGAAACAAACATTGCGGTTGCATATACATTATGTTTGCGGTAAATATTAGTCTATCGAGTTGTCTTTATTTTATTTCTTACACGTTTAAAAAATACAGGTGGCCTATCTTTTTAAACTATTTATTAAACGTGTTATGGAATGTTAATAGAATTGCATTCTTGCTGTATACTTAATTAACTTGCTGTACTTATTGTGAATTAAGCAAAACTACGTGTGTTTAAAATATAACACATACATATAAGCAATGTACTGCATAACTAACGTTAAGTAATGGTCATTGTTATATAATTATGTTTAAAATAATATTTTTGTATTTTAAAATTAGAAAAACGATCACTACGATTACCTTTTACTTATTTTGAACTTTCCTTTTTTATGGTGTACAGTATCAACAGTAGCCGTTGTTTTTATTATCAGTGATATTATCGCTATTAACCGATTTTATTTTATTTTATACCCATAATTACGTTAACAGATAAACAAAGAGATTCCTTATGGACTGACTGACAATTTTGTATAATATAATGACAATTTTCGATGTGCAGAAATGAATGTTTTTGAAACTGATGGATATATACAGTCCCTAGGTATAAATAAGGCTTCTGAGAATAAAATATTGATATAACACAAGACCTTCATTTTAGTTAATTAATTGTTACATTACAACCATCAAAGACTGTATCTATGGGAATTTAATAGGTTTTTAGTTTACCTCTTAAATATTTCAAGTTAAACGCATTAAATGCGTGTATATTTATCTAGTGTACTTCAAGTTGTTGTCTATTCCTTTTTATATTATTATTGTTTAATTTTTATTAATTTGGTAGAAATAATTCAATAAATTGACACTAAAAATGTTGGTTATTATTGATTATCGTTGATTATTCTTTTAACTAAACTTGAAAGGTCAATATAATTAATAATAAGGGGTAAAACAGTCAAAGGGGCAGGGTCTAAGAAGTTATACAATTTTAGTAGTCTGTAATTGAAAAAGTAAAAACAATTGATCAGTCTGAACTTTTAACACATTGACCACAATTATGTTTTCAACATTAACCCTTTTTTTAATATTATTATTTGTTTTAAGTTTATACGACATCATAAGTTTCTCTTAAGCCAAAATCTCAAATGTAATAGATTTTTAATAAATATATTATTTGGCGATATCTGATGATACAATTTGAAGATAGTAAACATTTTCATTATGTTATGTATGTTTCAGTTTGTCAGTGATATCTAATCCACTTACATTGATTGTAGTCTTCATCATTTTACAAAACTAAATTGTGTTTTGAATTGTAAATTGTGTTTCAATATTCGCTTTTTTAATATTGTAATATTCGATAAAACATCCCGGTTAAACCTCATTAAAATCGATTTTTATTTATATCGATTTTTAAACATTTTATATGCTGATTCAATAAATAAATTAAGAAGTGCTGAATTAATAAATCTATGTATTTGTTAAGAAAATCAAAATTTAGATTTACTCTTAGATACAATTGAGCAAGGGATGAAATTATTACATTTTAACAGCTGAAATATATGTAAACACAATCAGGAAATATTCTTTATAAATAAATATATTAAGTAATTTGATGATCATATCCGCAATTGAGTTTGAAATATCAACCATACTATTTCAAAACACAGAAAATTGGATGTGCGAATAATAAGTTCACTGATACCAATTCACATAACAAGCTTTCCAAAACGTTTTGGAAAATACTTCTCTTGTTAATATTGAAATGTAAACGATTTGTACTGCATGTCACGAGAGATGAAACAAAATCTGTGTAATTGGTGCCATACCCACTCCCCACTTGGATATTATATTGTTTAAACGCAATTTTAGATGAATGTACAAATATTATATTAACTGGTATGTCTATATTATTTTCTTTTAACATCGTTAACAACACAGTTTGTTTTTTGTCATTAAAAAGATGTAAAATATTGTTAATGAGGATCTCATTCAAATTCTTACTTGTCAACGATGTCATTATATTAAATTAAATAACACCACTCCATTGAGTGTATGTTCAAGAAATTTGACAATTTTATTAATTCTAATAAGCTCAACAATAAGCAATTGAATAAGCATATATAGGACAAACTTTGATCACTTATTTTGTGTATATTATTGTATTAGCTATATATTGCATATAATAATATTTTTATATAAAAATAAGTACATAAATGCCATATATATTGTTCTTCCAAAAAACATAACTGAATAATAGTAGCCTATATTTATATATAATGAATCGTTCTGTTCTGTATTAAACATATCACCACACCTGTTTCTGATTAAAATGTAGAATATCTTTCTTCCTTTTAATTAAGTGTGCACACAACATATTACATATTTTAATAATTATTTACGTATGTTCAGTATCTTAATTTACACAATAATAATCAATAATTATCAACAATTACCCAATCTTTTTAGTTGATTTATAATCGCGTGCATTTCTATCCTTACTTTGCGTATGATATGTATTTGTTAACGCAGTCGCTCTGTACTTCATCCACCGTCAATTTTAATGTTTACATTTTTATGTGTTTTGATTTTTGTCATTTATATTTTTTTACATAGTTTGTTTCATTGCACGAAAAGTATATCCAGATACGAGTGTGTATTATAAGTAAATAATCAATATATTTGTCAAATCACTATAAAAACAGTCGCAGTATAGCAATTTGTATTCATATGTTTTATAACCTTTTTATCAAGCATCTTCAGAGAATGCTTCTTACATTATGTTTTAATCATTTACTAATATATGATGTAAACTTATACTTTTTGACATGAAATATTACTAAAATAAAATAATACATTTATTTGAATAGAAAACTACACACATGTTTTTGTATGCTTTTATTGATGGAAATAAATATAACTTGCTATTCTATGCTTTCATAGTCATCTACAAACAGCTTCCCGTGCTTTGAACAATCAAAAAGCCACTGACTGTTTCGTTATATATAAACTCAAATGTTTTTCGTTGTTTAAATTTGAATTACTTTTTTTTATTCTCATACATATTTTTAAACGCATAACATTTAAATTCCATGTCTGATATACATGGTAAAGGTTCGCCTCAGAAATAGCAGGGTTTGTTGGTTACACAAAAGTTATCATGTAGATTCTTTGACTATAACTAACTTATATATATAACTTAAATAAAATATATATTTTTACTGTTTTCCTGTCATTTTCTAATATATATATATAAATATGTGCATAGCGAAAAAACAAATAGTAATATGTATTGCTATAAACAAAAAACAATACAATTTGTATAGATGTTTTTATTGATAATACATTATGCAGCACAATGAAATAACTGATATAAATAAATTAAATTAAAATTATGAACCAGTGTAGCTAACCTAAAAAGTATATATATTGTATTTATATTTTTATTGAAAATTATATTATTAAAATCGATAATGAGTAATGGATTATTAATTTAAAACATCCAATATTCTTAGATTAAGGTAGTTATCATTAAGTTTATTTTTAATATTTACTTTTTAGGAATTATGTAATTACAGCTTGTGTTGTACAGATTGTTGAACATAGTGTGTTGAAAAATTAAAGATTGCTTTGAGGTAGTCATTATGCTTTCAGATAAAAAAAAATTTATGATTTTTTAAAAACTATTATCTAAAAAACTTAATATTTAATTGAGAAGAACAAGTTCAATAGCAACTTATTTAACGTTACAAGTAGTTAATATGCATAGAGTTCATCGTTCATGTTTTTAGAATTTGTTTAACTTATTACTAAAGTAGCTCGTGGTGTTTCTGTATGCACTATTATATGTCCAGAGCTAAACTCTTCAAGAATCCCCTAATTGAAGGTCCATGAGAAATATTTGCTTGGTAACACATTTCCCACCGACGGCAAAATTGCTGAAATAGCCAAGCCACTTTTTTTGGGCCACGCCCTTTTACACGAAGTACTACAAAACCGTTTGACCTAGGAGGTTGCCGACCAATGGCCACATTATGGAGGTCAGTAATACATTTTCATATTCAAAATTGACAAAAACTGATTTCAGTATATAACGCACTTCTATTTGTCTGCAGGATAGCCAAGCAAAATAAAATAAAAATATCTAATCGATATAAACCTGGATGTAATTATGCCATGACTATATACTACTCAATGAATGCAAGAATTACTAGTTTGGTCTGGATGCAACGTACGCACAAATGAGGATGTTAAACTTTCAATGGACAGATACAGATTACACCGCCCCCAACAGTGGATGCAGTTCTTGAAGTACATGTTCCCAAACACAAGCAACACCAACACAGATGAATGCTCCTTAAGTTTGACATTGTTTCAGTTTATTCATTATTAGTTAAGTTCTGGAAAAAGTAAAACTCCGTTTCACTGCAGCTTGACACAAACTGTCCACAACCTGTCAAGATCAAAACAACCGATTGACATCACGAATAAGTTGAACTTAGCCGTCAGCTATGATTCAATGAAGAAGATCAACACTTCGGTGGTCAAAAATATGGTGAAGGATACCCTACCCAACACAGATGTCCTGTATCGTCAATGATCACTGAATGGCATGTTGTTCAAGGCGCAGTGGACAATTTTGACCATAGAGAGAAAATAGTTTCAGGAAAAATTTAAGTAATGACACTTTTCTAGTCATATTTCAGAACCAACCAGAAGATATTTATTCTTGGTACGTTCAGATGACAAGCTGGTCAACACCATTAGGAAAGACAACATTTGCTGATGTGCTGCCATACCAGGTCTGTGAAAAGTCACTGGTGATATACCGAAGAAATTTTTACGATAATCGAAAGCACAGTATTGATGATGATTATTTCCTTTTAGTGCATGGCAAGACAGAAGTACACAAATCGCGATGTGGGCTCTTTTCCTAGCTTTACGGCAACAATGAGTGCACTCCAAGATCCACTGAAGTTTGATTTTACAAAGACGTCATGTGTACCCATCCTTCCATATGTCGCAAACGAAATGGACACAATATTTATATCTATGATTAACTTTCAGGATGTCTTGAAACAAAAGAATGCCGTGTCAGGGGCATTGTGGTCTGATGTAAGGGTGTATGCAATCGCCAAGGAAATCTAGTTGTTGAAGCCAGATCAGTTTGGGCTGTTTTTTTTTTGTTTTTAGGCTGTATCGGTATTGATCTGGCTTTGATTGAGACTGAAGTCTTTGGCAAGCTTGTTGTAGAAAATAGTGTCATAACTGGAGGTCACTATTACAAAGGCAAGTAAGCAATCAGTCTTTTATCAGAGGTGATTACAGTTCTCATGTTTGAGAAGTTTTAACCTGACCAGGACAGTACCAGTTGTGAATTAAACAAGCAAATAGACCCCATTGAAACAAAGATGCAGCGGGCTTTAGAGGTTGACCGTACAGAGTTCAGAGAGATTTGGGAAGAAAGTAAGATCTTACATGCAGACTTGAATAAATTCTTTCACAGAATGGAAAGAAACAGCCTGGAATGAGAATATGAGTTACTGGAGCTTGTTTCTGGATGAGCTGTATCCTACCTTGAGATATCGTACACACTCTATTCTTCAAAGCGATTGGTATATTTTCATTTTAGCTGTTTGAAGAGCATGCTTTTGTTCTTCAGGTTTAATCGGACAAACTATAGCAGATGGGGTATGCTGTTCCTTAAAGATTGCCTGGACATAAAAAGAAGTTCTCGGGTATCTACAGATGCTTTGCAGATGGTGTATGGGTTATGTACCATACTCTCCGACAAGGTGGTGCAGTAGGATTTGACATGGCACTCGAGAAGTGTTACAATAAACCCGCCAAGTTTGATGAAGGTATCATCAGGATGACTAGACAAAATAAGTGGTAGCCTTATGGAATATCCTAAAACACGAGAAAGATTTTCATGTGACACAGATGCTGGAATGGTGTAACTTGGGATACAAAGATGACAGTGAATTGAGCCTACACCATGAGTTCAATCCAAGTTCTACGGAGATTGCCCATGTTCGCGCAAATACGCTTCTGGATTACATAACAGCCATTAACAATCCCGCTCACGTTGGAATCAGACTCCAAAATATCTCTACTGGAGCCCACATATCCCAGGAAGTTGTTTACAGATTACTTGAATACCTGGAAATTGGTGAGAAGAGCTATCAAAAGTTTGTTGATACAACAATACAGTATAAAGGAGAAGCACCTAAATGATACAATCCCTACCAACCGTAATACTGTTTTTGTGAAACGTACTTCTAATCCGTCAACAGCGAAGAAATCGATTGCAAAAAGGGATGCTACAGAAACGATTAGGTATATTGACTATGCTAGAGAAAGAGGGTACAGCATGCTAGAACTCTTGAAGTATGAATTGACCAGTACATCCCAGTTCTTCACCACTGAAAGTAAAGATAACGTCAAATTGAAGAAGCCCGATAAAGCCTCTTTAGCCAGGGAACGTGTCAAACAACTTCCAGAGGAAACAAGGAATGTAAAGAGTGACGCTCAGATGACAATATTGGACTTCATGGCACTTGTGCGTAAACTACGGATGAAAAAGATGGGCCTTCACACATTCGGGGAATTGGCTGAGAATCTTTCCAACAGCATTCTTCCTACAGGCTTCAAGTCCACAGGAATAGATGTTATTTTTGATGTTTATATAAAATCATCAATCAAGAATATAGAACGGGCACATAGAAGTTCTTCGGAAAAAAATCACTGTCACTATAGGGTCTGACAATCAAAAATTCCCTGTCGATCTTGATATGTTCTGGAACTCAATGTTGAACAAAGTTTGGTTGCAAGAGTATGTCTTCAAATGGATGCTGCAGAATATCGAGTCAGACCAGGAGATCTTCCTTGGAAGAGTATATGGGGGTGAATGCATGAAACTGTTAGCTGGCACTGAAACACAGATCGCATAGCTCTCAAGCGACCAAGAAGAAGCCGACGAAAGAATCATGTTCTATATTAATGATGGTGTTGTGAACCACGGGGTTTAATCAGTCTTAGTTGACTCACCTGACACAGATGTCTTTGTCAACCTCATCTTCCACTTCAACAAAACCCGGCAACTACAAAAGCTGTACGTGAAGCTTGGTAACCGGAAAACAAACAAAAACTGTACCTGTCCACCTGTTGGTTGATCAACTGGACAACAGTTCGGTGTCGTGTCTCCAAGCCATTCAGGCTCTCAGCGTTTGCGACAGTACCAGCAAATTGGGTCCAAAGCTGTGGATCTCTGCCTACTGGAAGGATTTGGAGTAGAAGAACTGTCACCATGGATAACAAGCAATGCAGAAAAGTTATTTGTGTCTAAATTAAAGAAGACCGACTGTTCCACTTTCAATGAATATTGATGGGTGCAGTACCACGCACAACTCCAAGAATCAACTGAACTTCAACCAGCTTGTTTGCTGTTCAACAACCCTTCGTAAAAACATAAAGCGAGCATATTTGCAGTGTAAGCTGGGTTTGCAAGCCCCAACTCCTGCAGTCACCAAACCAGATCCACTCCAGTATGGGTATGAAGCAACAGATGGTGGCATAACACCAGTGAAACTCCCTGTATCGCGCAGGCCCGATGACCTGCCCCCTCCATGCAAATGCCCAACATCATGTAAGAGTACCGAAACGTGCACTTGAAGAGAAAAGAACATAAAATGTATGACGTTGTGTGGCTGTAGTAAAGGCAAAAAGTGTACAAATCCAAATAATAATTAAATAAATTGACTTTTATTGATTAAGTAAATTGACTTAAAAACAATTGACTTTTGGATATGAAAATGCATTGTACTGAAGTTTTAGCAGATTTAAAGCAGATTTATTTATTTAGAAATATGCAACAATCGTTATACTTCAACAAC